>JADRCC010265392.1:2070-19063 GCA_019843855.1 Hylomyscus alleni | reverse complement strand
TTTTTTTTTTTTTTCTTTTAAAATCTATTCTTTCATATGTGTCCCAAACAAGATGTCTTCATGTTCTGTGTAACTTATATGTCTGTGTGAATGACTGCTTTAGGGTATGTATGTGTTGCAAAGTATCATGTTAAAAGTGACCATTTGAATACGTAGACCTTCAAGAAAACGTACAAAAAGCACTTATTGTTGGTAAAGCATAGAGTTATAGTAGTTAAGTGAATTGCGTACAGGAAGAACAATTACAGAAGAGAAAAAATGTACAATATATGAGAGAGGGGAGGGGAGAGAGACAGAGAGAGAGAGGAAGAGAGAGAGAATGAACAAAGCTTCCTTACATGAAAGATATGGAAATACCCTAGAAAAGGGACATAAATATAGACTGAAATTAGCTATAGAACTGTCTACTTAGCCATGTGAACAATGTCAGAAGGTAAAGGTACTCTGATGCAGTGTTGCTTCTATAATTACCATTGTTGTGGGTGAATTTAGAACACTATTTCTTTGAATACATTTTAATGGAATTAAAATAGTAGTTTTGTAAAATGCCTTAAGTGTGCTTTTTTGTAGAATATTAAGCAACCCCAAAGTTATGGTATAAAAATCATCACAAATGAGATAGGTTGGTTATCAGTTAAAGATGTAGCAAGGATATTGGTTCCAAGGGCTCGTTTTAAGGCAGCTTCTTCATTCAAGGAAACAGGGGTACCTATGAATGGAATCCACACAGTTTAAAAGCGACTATTTTTTTTGTCAAGATCATAGAGTTCAAAATTATTTCAAAGTAATTTGTCTGTCAAAAGAAATATGCTCTTAGCTTTTCAAAGGGACCCCTGCAGAGCAGTAGTCATTTTGATAACTACCTCTGTTATGAGCTCTGGGTCCAGGATAAGAAGGCTAGATAATCTACAGAAAGGACCTCTCATCTTCAGGCTGATGCTCTCTCATTAATGTCGCATGAAGTGAAGAACAGATTTGGCTGTTTTTCTGGCTTATTTTCTGGTTATTATCTTTTTTATATCCTGGACCTGGAATTATTAGCATATCTCAGAGGGAACAAATATGGGGGTGATTTTAAAGATCAAACATCCATATCTTTGAAAGCAAGTAGTTTCTAATTCAAGTAATTACCTCCACTTTCCTTTAAGTTAATAAGTGAAATATTTCAAGAGTGACGTGAATAAAAATGTCTTAACTGTTTTTAAAGCAATAAGAGGTATATATTTTTAGGCCTAGATTTAGCAAGTTATCAGCATAGGTACCTAGCTGAGGAAGATATATTAGAATTAAATAGAAAGGGACAATTAAATACATTCCCCAAATAGAAGTTATTTGAATTCTCACCAATAATATGGACTTCAGCTTAATTAGTTGTTATTCAATACTAATATTCCATTTGAATGCAATGTTTGGCATTGATGCATTGGTAGTTTAGCCATTTTTGCTTTGTCTCCCTATGTGTGATAGCTTTTGAATTCCTCATTAGGCTTTACAAGATTTTATGCAAAGGTATTGTTGTGATGGACCTATGTGATAAACATCAATTATTTGTATATTTAGATCAAGGGAGACTGTTGTTGGAAAAGAGTGATTAGGGTTTAAGAGAATCATGAAGTAAATTCTTAGACTATTCGAGATGTTCCAATAATTTGAGTTTACTTTATTTTATTAGAACCCACTAGCACCTCCTCTTTATTAAAGCACAGGCAGACATTGGTTTGATGATTTATTCATGTATAATTTGTATATGGAATGTGCATAAATCAGTCTAGGTTATCTCTTGAACCACATTAAGCCTTAGCTACATTACATGTTCCTTTAGTTGCTGGTAACGTGAAAGTTTACACATTCCCAATCTTTACATTTTAAACATGAACCTTAATCGCAACAGACGCCAAAAAGAGGATTAAGACATATTAAATGATACATTTTAAAATCACCTATCTTACCTATGGTGAAAATGAGTGAGAAAAAATGTTCAATTTATAGTTTACATGGTAAGCTTTGCAACGGAAAAGCACAAAGAGAAGCCTACAGGTTCTATTTGTGTATGGATGCATTAGCCAACCGACTTCAGAGCGTGATTTATTCTTTTTGCTCTTCATTCTGTGACTGTGTGGCTGTGTTGTCCTTCATTAGTGAGGCAGCTGCTGAAATGGTTATTCCCTTTGCCCTGGCTCATGTCAACAGCCTTGAGTGTGAGATTTTCTGGAATGATTAACTACCTCCCCTTCTCACTTGTCTGTCCTCCAACATGTCAGCACCTTGGTATTATACCCCGAGGATGGTAATTGGTAGGAACTAAGTGTTATTACTGTCTGAATAGTCCCTGTAATTGTAATATTGCAGAAAAGAAGGCTTTTTATAAAAAAACCAAGAAATCATATTTTGTCTTTATAATCCCTGTTTATTCCTAGTTCTTACACTGGAGTTTACCCATGAAAAACAAATTTTCTGTTGATATTTAAAATTAGATAAGTCATTTAAATACCTCTGTATAATTACTATTTTAGAATTAAAAATAATATTATGGGATCAGAAGATAACTAAGTATTTCTTTTGGAACCTTTAAAAACTAATTTTATACATATTAATCCACAAGAAAAATTTTCTCAAAAGTTTTGATTGACTTCAGTGATAGAGTAATCATGCATAATAACTAGTAAATGTTGTCATTCCGAATCTACAGAGATCACATAGCTGCAAGAAGCATTATTGTTTAGTTTTTAACTGCACTACCAATTTAGAATCAATCAACAACATTTTGATCAACAAAGTTAGTTTATTCTTATAACAGTATATCTTAAATTAAAATATTGAAGATATGTGGATCTAGTACAATCATGTAGCAAGAGAGATGTTCTGAGCAGAGCTGTTGGTGTTTTAAATCATAACACAAGCATTCCTGTAATTGGAAAGGCTTGTCTCTGTACTGTTTCATGGGCAAAAATCAGAAATAAAGAATCTAATTTTGAATGCACAATTTTACAGGCATCTAATGAGTTCAAATCATTGTTTGACCATAGGAAATTAAAAAATTCTCAATTTAGTCACAGTTTGAGCTAATGTTATGCATATGTAGAATGCACATAAAATATTTACTATATCTGAGGATTTTATGTTAATAAATGAAGGAAAACTATCATAAATAGTCAAATTCATGACTTGCTAAATAAGTATTTGGTTTTAATTGGTTTTGGGGAACTTGGAATATTCATATTTCTCTTCCTACCATTGCATAGGCTATGTAAATATTTTTAGGAAAAAAATGCCTTGCTCCAGAATAAGTATTCCCATGCTTAAATTTCCACTGTATGCAAGTTTAGATCATTGTATCTCAAAATCTCAATTGTTAAAATAGTAATATATTTTATTTTGAAGTCATTAATATGCTTACAGTGGTTCTTCTGTGAACTTTCCTGTAACTGTACTGATATATTTGTCTTTAATATTTGATACTTAGTAAGACCAGATGACTCTAAATTGTAAAACATTTTTAAAATCATCATAGTAATAAAATCACATTTTCATTTGTATTCAAGACAATTTCTAGATGATTCTTGTGTGTTTTTTATTTTGCTTTTTCTTGTGCAATTATTTTCTGCTTTCTTATTTGAAGATACGATCCAAAACTTTTCACTACATCAACACAACATATTAGAATTGCTTTACATTGAATTGAAATTAAATTTTGTAAAAAAACAAATTCATACTTTTTAATTTATATGAGCATAAGAGTCACCCTAAGACTTGTTTCTTGCAAGAAGTCTGAGGAGTATGTGGGAACATTTACTATAGAGACATCAGGGCCCCTTCTCCTCACTTAATTTTTCCTGTTTAGAGACATGGCATAAGCCCAATACAGAACTTTAGATCAATAACTGAGGAAAAATAATACATAGCAACTAAAAGTATAACAAACCATAAAGCAGGGCGGTGGTGGCACACGCCTTTAATCCCAGCACTTGGGAGGCAGAAGCAGGCGGATTTCTGAGTTCGAGGCCAGCCTGGTCTAAAGAGTGAGTTCCAGGACAGCCAGGGCTACAAAAAACTATGACAAGACTCAAACCAGAATGATAAGCAAGATTGATAACTATGAAAAGAACCATGTAAAGAGAAGTACTGCTGTACCTCCAATAGTACATGTAGCCACCGGTTTGCTGGAGTCCAGAAAGTCTCAAGGAGATTAAGGAAGCTTCACAGAGCACACAGACAGTGTGGCAACAGCAACAATAAAAAGCTCTGAAGTTCAACGCTTATTAGGTGTCTGTTTAGGGTCAGGTAACTTGATAGAGGTTTTAGTTTTAGAATATTTCTACAAAGGTGGGAAGCTGTATTTGGAGGATGAAGATAGGATCATGCCAAAGGTCAATGTTTTGTGTCTAAGAAGGCATAGAGCTTCATTTTCAGGACTGTTCTCCAATTCTTTGTTTCTTTAATATTCACCAGTGTAAAGCTTTATTTGTTTGAGTACATACTGAAGAAATTTTGCAAATGTAACAAATAATCTAAAATTGTGCATTGTGAAAACATTCTAGACCATGCTGGGAAGCTTACCCTGTGGTTCTGATTAATAAGATGTTAAATGTTAAAAACAGGAGAAACTTAAGAATATTATAGTAATTAGAATAATGATACAAGGGAGGGAGTTTATCCTCTTCAGTAGTACAGCAATTGATAAGCTCACCAGCTTGTAAAAGTCACCCTGATTAAAACTCGGTGGGAATGTGCATGCACACATAGAAAGACAATAAATCAAGAAGGCAGATGATACACTAATTTCCATATTTTATTGATTCAATAATGTTTTGTTCAATAGTTATTATTTATAAGATTGGTCTAACTTTGTGAGAGGCAGTATATCTTTGAATCACAAATTTCATATAACGTATAATATTAAATTTTAATTTATGACTTATTTTCTAATTGTTATAAATTGTAAGAATGATAGACTTGAGAATGCACTCCCAAATATATTCAATTCCTGATATCTAAAACCTCATAGAAATTTTTATTAAATGTCTATTTCAAATTTATGAAGAAGTAGAAATCATAGTGAACAATTCATTTTGATTAAATAATAGAGATGAAAAAGGAGACTAAATTTATAATAATTTTCCAATGAATTGAATGATAATGCAAAGTAAGATAAAGAAAAGAAAACTGTCAAGTATGATCCATAGATGGTGTCCTCCAATGATAATGCAGGCACCAAATGCCTTGCAGTGATTTGGACTACTACAAATTATCATTAAACTATTACTACATGACTACTCACAAATTTCAAAATGAAACAGCATGTAACTATATAGTTGTGGAGTCAGTATTTGGCTTGTTGAATTTGATAAACTCAGTTTTCTAAAGAGTTCAGATTCTCTTTATATTCGCCATGTCCACATTTGCACACATTCACTTACATGAAGAATTTGCTCTTAGCTTTTGTATCAATATACATAGTAGTTGCCTTTGTCATACATGTTATTGGCAAGGACATTCATAAAGGATAGTTGTATAAGAGCTGTAGACTAAAGACTGAAAAAGTATATGAAAGATACTAATTTGGGGGGGGGGGACATAATTCTGCCACCCAAGAATTCTGCTTTGTATTATATACTATATAGAAAATCTTCTTTTAGTTTATCTGATTATTATGTTCCATATCATCTCCTTGTGAGTATCCTGTTCGGAAGAACAAATACGAAACAGAATAATCAGTGCTTGTGGCTTCCTGGCACTCATCATTCATGTGAAGCTGAGATCTAAATAACTAGAGAAATTGCCAGCTGTACTTCAATTCTGAACGTCTTTATTAGCCTTGGTTTTCTAGTGTGAAGCTTTATTTAATCGTTTGAGTAGATGGAAGCAAACTAAAAGAGTTAGCCCAAAGATACTCAATGCAAAAACTTGTATTACCAATCTGCCTTGGAACACAGGCATATTCTGTCTGATGACATGGCCTTGGTGATGAGACTGGTTTGCAAAACCCCATGTGCCATGCAGCCTCTCTAATTAAGCCATCAGAATTCATCGCCGCAAGTGGAGTGCCTCATATGGACTGGGATAAGTAATTTTTGTTTCTCTATTGCTTGGTTAATAGAAAAAGGCGCTATCCTAGATTATGAGTGATGGAGTCTATATGGTACAGCTGTTGTAATTATGCCTGAGGACTGAGAAAGTTGTTGGTGGAAAAGCTCTCTATTTGCCTTGGACATTGTCATTACTTCAGTCAACTTCTTTACCCTTGGTTTCATTGAGCCTCCATTTATTCTGCTTTCTTTTGTTACTTGTCTCTATTCTCTATCCAAAATACAAGTGCCCTTTGTTGTATAAATAGGCATGCTCCTGCCAAAGCTTCACACACAAGAATTGCTTTGAAATTGGCTCTCTTTATTTATTCAATATTTCAGAAAATAAAAATTTTGTTTTGTACAGTTGAGTTATGAAAACACATTCATAACTTGACTTGAGAAAAAGACAAATTCCTGTTTGTCTTGGGCGTATAAAATGATGTGAGAACACTGTGTCTCAAATATTGAAGTATTTGAAATATATAAGTATACATAATGCACCACGCGATATCTATCCATTTACATAGACATTTACATTGTGGACATATACGTTAAACATTTTGTACAGCTAACATCTAGAAATGGTTCAGCAAGAAAATGTTATGTCACAAGATTAAGATAAGCTACATTATGACGTGATATTTTCATAGGCAGTGTTAATAGAGGTTTTAAGTTATCAAGGTAAGGTAGGAGGTTGTCGTGATGTACAGTGCATGTTCTTATCATTTCCTATTAACATCCTCTCCACTTACTTGTAATTGCTCACCTTATCTAGTTTTGCTCCAAATGTCCTGACCCTTCAGATGTCTTCCTATAAGACTCACATTTTCCCCTCTTGAGCTTTTATAATTTTTCCCTCTTCAGATTTTATAATTTTTCCTATAATGTATAAATACCAACTCGTAAGTATCTACTAACTAAGACCAGATGCTATTTCCCCTTTAATAATTTGTGTAACTGCTATAATATTCTTCAAATGAACAGAATTTCAACCAATTAGAATTGCGTTGTCAGGATTCCTAATTACATGTTGTTGTTGTTGTTGTTGTTGTTGTTGTTGCTGTTGCTGCTGCTGCTGTAGCTACGGTTGTTGTGAAATTTTCTGACTAGCCTTGAACTTTTGGTGTAGATCAGGCTCATCTTAAATTCACTTAGAGATTCACCTGGCTCTGCCTCCCAAATGTTGAGATTAAAAGCATATGCCACCATACCCTGCCTATAATTACAAATTTCTAAGAAAAGTGTAACTGTGAACTAATTCTTGAGGCACTGCCTTAAAGAAAATCACATACAATGCTGTTGTCAGCTAATATCTTCTTGCTTTGAAGTTTCTTTCCATCTCAGCCAAGATTCTTAAATTTGGTGTAATGCATCATAATCCTTCCTTTAGGTATTTCTTTGAGAGTATTTATTTTCTTCCATGAAATAGTACATCTTTACTTGAATACTTTCTCTTCTACTTCATAAGAATGTATCCATCTAAGACCTGTCTTCCAGTAGTAAAAGTCCTATTGTGACTGTCAAATCTACACCTGAA
Organism: Hylomyscus alleni; assembly: GCA_019843855.1. Lineage (NCBI taxonomy): Eukaryota > Metazoa > Chordata > Mammalia > Rodentia > Muridae > Hylomyscus > Hylomyscus alleni. The sequence continues at coordinate 11,458 of JADRCC010265392.1, read as the reverse complement.
ATTTTAATTTGAAATAGCACTACTATTTAGTATCAGAGCTAATTATACATAGTATAGAATTGTATCCATTTTTCTGGAATCACAGAAGACTTTTAAAGGACATATAAACCAATTTATATATTTTCAAGTACACAAAGCTCAACTGATATGGCACTGTAAATATGACCAGGAAATCACTTCACAGTCATTGATAATAATATCCAAACTGCTGCCTGACTTATGGCCACCATAAGATGCTGTCAACTATAATAATCCAGGGTCAAACATTTTAAATTTTGAGATGCAGAGAATGAAACTTAGCTGACATAGCCCTCATTTTCCTCAGTGCTATTTATGTAAGAACAAGCAGTTAAAATAGGTAATTGCTAAATAAATATATGTTGAAAATTTAAGAGAAAATATAATTTTAGTAATAATATCAACATGACTATATTTTTATAATTTATTAGATCACTTTTTTTCATTTTTTTCATAATTGAATAACTGTTCATACAAAAACAAAATTAGGGTTATGCTAACATCAAACCACTAATATTTCTTAGAAGTTTATACAGCACTGAGTGAATATTATGGTTATTTATCAAGTACCGGTAAATCTGGTTTCATAAAAATTCTTTGGAAGAGAAATTATAACTTCAGATACTCCGATTGTATCCACAAGTTTCTTTACTCCTAGTAATACTAAGTTAACAAGAAAAACTCTTATCATAATTTATTTTAAATGTATTCAAAACATAGGTATATAGAGAAAAGTGTAGTTGCTAAGTTTTCATGAATTAGTGTATATAAACATCGATGGTGGCTGGAGAGATGTCTCAGCTGTTAAAAGCACTGACTGCTCTTCCAGAGGCCCTGAGTTCAAATGCTAGCAAACCGCATGGTGGCTCACAATCATCCGTAATGGGATCTGAGGCCCTCTACACTATGTACTCATAGAAATAAAATAAATAAATCTTAAGAGGGTGGCAGCCCCCTGGAGGGAGCAACAGTGTCAGCCGTCCAGACCCCCCAGAGCTTCTGGGGACTGGATCAACAACCAAAGAATACACATGGAGAGACGCATGGCACTGGCCACATATGTGGCAGAAGATGGTCTTGTTGGACCTCAGTGGGAGGAGAGGCCCTCGGGCCTGAGAGTGATCAATGCCTCAGTGAAGGGGAATACCTTGGCGGGAGGACGCGAGTGGGTGGGTGAGGGGGCACTCTCAGGGAGGAAGTGGGAGGGAGGACGGAAGAGGGAGTTTCTGAAGAACAGACCTGGAAAGCGGGAAAACGTTTGAAATGTAAATAGAGAAACTATCCAAGAAAAAAATAAAACTAAAAACTAAAAAAAAAAAACAATATTGATAATGCTTGTTAGAAGTTAATCCCATTGCTTAACCAACAAGCAGCATATTCACTGATAATATTCCCCGAGTCAGAGCTGCAGAGCAAGCTCAGCAGTTAGGAGCACTAGTTGCTTTTAGAGAGGATTCATGGGTGGCTGCTGGCAGCCACATAGTTACTCACGACTCCCTTTACTTGCAGTTCCAGCAAATTCAACACACCTCTTCCTGTTTCTGGTGCGCCTACGTATATCTAGGCAAACATCCATACATATTTATTAAAAAAAACAACAATCCTGAGAGGAGTGGCGGCGCACAGGCGAACACCTTTAATCCCAGCACTTGGAGGCAGAGGCTGGGGGATTTCCGAGTTTGAGATCAGCCTGGTCTACAGAGTGAGTTCCAGGACAGCCAAGGCTACACAGAGAAACTGTGTCTCAAAACAAACAAACAGACAAACAAAAGAAACCAATCCCTAAGTAGTCCATATTGCCTGAAAGGGTTTGCTGATGCAGTGTGACATCTTAAAGCATTTATTTGGTTAATACTACTATCATGTAAGTCTCCTTGGGTTTTTCAACTAAGATTTGTAATATGACAAAGTTTAGATTTGTACAAAGTTGCCCAGCTGCACATGTACCATATAGCATCTGCAGAAGCAATGAGTGATAGATTTGATTCTCAATTTACGTTTTCTGTGTTTAGATTTAAGCTGTTCTCTAGTGTACATATAATATTGTATCTCTAATCTAATGTGTGTATAATAGCATCTCGTTAGCATCATCATATTTTCTTAATGTCATGTAATGTTTACATGGTGTATTGTCTATATCACTGCTTTGGAGAGCTGTATGTTCAGATATTGTACTTATTTTTTCTTATTAAAAAATCTTTATTTTCATTAAAGAAAATAACTGCAGTTGGAGAAAGAGAAATTATTTTTCAAAATATAGTAAAAGTCATTTCTAAATCTTCAGCTTTTATTATGTGTACCTTAACTCTTATTGTTGCTAGAACAGAAAGACATATGGCATGTAGAGGGGCAGGCATAATTTTATAATGTTATTTTTGTTGAGATTTGAAATTCCTTCCATATTTTTATATAAATCCCTTTTCACCAACATGTTAGTTTCATCAGAATAATGTTAATCTGTTCCTATCTTATATCATTCATAGAGTCAAAGTTTTTATTTTGTTGAAACCGAAATCACACATTCTTTCTATTCATACTTTCATGCTTTTGAAATAGTAATAATTCAATAAGATGCCAAGATCAGGTAAGTTTGCCTTAAAATATCTTATACTCTTCTCTTTTACTAATTTTCTTATGTTAACTATGAAGAATAAAAGAATATTATCTCTCTTCCAAAGTCTTTTGTGTAAATCAATGATATTGAGAAGAACATCTTCATTGAAATCAGGAGGGCAGAATTGTCATGAGTTGAAAGTTAGACTGGGCTCCATACTGAGGGCCAGCACAGGTTGAATAAGAGGGTGAGATACATGTGCTTTCTCCCAAGTAATCAAACAACAACAAAAGAAAAATACAAACAAAATCAAAAGCTCAAATTAATTTATATTTAAAAGGAACAGTGAATAAATCAGCAGACTTAAAAGGTAGGAGTTATTAGAAATATATTAAGGTAGAAGAGTTTTACGTTGTCAATGTTCCCATTGTTTCTGGGCACACATACACAGTAGCTGGCAGGTGACATAAAGATCTGGGAGTGAATGTTAAATGATCAACATGACAGTGTTTTGTTTTTATCAGTAGGGTTGAGAACAAAACTTCCTCTCAAGTTCTGTTTTGTTTTCTCATCAAACATGCTTGTTTTAATGATAAAGGACTTTCCCCTTGTTTCAGTTTTATAAGCTATTTTACAGTTATAACAAGTTAACTATTTAACATATTGCTTGATTTGAAGTAAGTGAACTGTTATTAATCAAAGACAGGTGCCTCATCATCAGGCCTCTTTGAGTTTTCTGGGTTTGCTGCTAGTGATCAGTAAGCTTGACTCAGTAAGCTTGGAAAGGGAGTTTAGGCAGAACAGCTGAGTTGAACCAGCCAGAGTTCAAAAGGAGCTAGAAAGGGTGAATGTATTCATCAGGAAACCGCCAAGATGACAATTACATCTGGTGAACAAAAGATAAATTTACACAAAGCAAAGCAGGGGGGGAAAGCCACAGGGATTGGTTTGTGTTGACCAACTACGCCTGAGCATGCGGCCTGGCCTGCAGTATGGCAGATATAGCCAATGTCACTCCACAAAAGAAAACTGATTTTCTCTTTCATAGCAGTTGTCCACTGATCATTGCTTCTCTCTCATAGCAGTTATCCACTGATCATTGCTTCTTTGCTGATGATAAGACTTGGGACCACATTCCGTTCTCCAGGCTGGAATTCTGACTGGCTTGAACTCAAGGATGCTTTGTATATAGGATCACCACCTCTCATGGATGCTTTGTATATAGGATCACCACCTCTGTTTATTCTTATGTGGATCACTCTGTTATGCCACAAAGACACCACATTCTTGTTTCATAGACCATGAAGCTATCAAGCTGGCACTCAGCTGGAAACTTCATCACTGCTGACTAGAGCTCCTAGTTCTTAAAATAGATATCCATGCTACCAAAGTAAAAGGTAGTCATAGATCTCATCCAACAACAAAACCCTTAAATAACAATAGTAACCTGCTACAAGATATAACAGCGCAGGAGTGGTAAACGTGTTATGGGAATGACCAACCACTATTAGGATTAAGGAACACTCTATAAGACATGCCATACCCAACACTATGGATGAAGCCTAGAAATCTGAGTCTAGGTAGATCAAAGATCCTAGATGGAAACCCATTATTATTATTCTACTGTATGAAGACACAATGAAATAATTCCAAGTGGCATATTGCCATATCCATAGATCAGTTCATGACACTACTCTCATCATTGAAACTTCTTCTCTTATAGTAGATAGGAACATAGAGGCACACAACCAAACAACACGCAGAAACTGTGATAATTTGGAATATCCACTCCTAAGTGGATGTCTTTGTCACAATCCTTCTTCTAAGACTCAGGAATCTACGAAAAAATGAGTAGACAGAAAGAGCCAGAGGTGATGGGTTACTTCAAAAAAATTGCTTTTTAAACATATTAGCCTTAGCATATTATACAATGATGGCACCCCCTAACAGATGTATGGAACTACTAAGTAGTGCATAATGCCAGATATGATATATTGTGAGCAGAAAATATTAATTTGAACGGGAGAAACATAATTTCAAGCATATTACATAATTTCCTATCAAATTGAGATCAAATAAACTCAAATTTAACAAAATAGAAAAGATCTGTCTTGTAACCATGGAAGAAATCCATGTACCAACTCTGAGACAACTGACCATCACAGCTGTTTATACAATGCCATTACAATGCCGGATAAACAAAGAAATAGACAGGAATTTCTTAAGAAAGTAAAATATCCTCTAGATGATGCCACGGGCCAACCAGTCCGGGCCTCCCTCAACCCGTGGGGGAACAGGGTCCTAGTCAGGTAGACAAGGCGTTGGCAAAGAAATGCCAAACAGAAACAGACACAAGGGAGTGCTGTAACTGAATGCAATTTGTACAAAATAGAAATCAGGCTTATCTGGTATACAGAAAACAGGGCACACAACAGAAGTCACGTAGGCAGGAGATGGCTACATCAAGGTCAGTGAGAACAAGCTGCCAGGTGCAAGGCGGAGGAGCAGTGGTGTCCTTCTTCTTGGGCTCGGTTGTCCTGGAAGTCCCTAGGTAAACTCTCAGGGTCTGTCTGAGGCAAGTAGCTGAAGGTCATATTCTAGCATTCCTTGGCTGTAACATAAATAATTAGTGGGGGAAGTCCTACAACTTCGAACTTCTCACTGGCAGTAAAACAGTTTTTCTTTCTGTGTGAGACTGCTCTGATAATAACTGCTATCTCTAATTCTTGAGACACCCTGTCTGGTAAGACTGCTTCTTAGTAAAAATTCCCAGCTAACTTACAGCTAGGAAATCTATTAGGATTATTGAAACACTGTGAAGGCCAGGAAAAAATGCTCAAACTCAGTTTTAGCCAATACAAAATATTTCTTAGGGCATCTTTATCCCTGAATAAAGAAAACACGCAAATCTCTCCACAGACTTAGCAGAGATCAATCTGGAACACGTCCAAGTTAGGAGATGCCCACAACTGACTGAAATCCCCAGGAGACAAACTCCCTTTGGAGTCATAATGCCTCTTGTCCATGATCAGGTTTTAACCCTGATACTGTAGACCTACTGGGGTAGACGAGTGTGTGCAGCAAGATGACAATGATGATTCTGCAGTCTATTAGATTATTTATAATGATTTAAAGCTCAAATATGTCATCACATTTCTCACATTTGAAAAGATGAGACAAGACAATAAGACAGGATAGCTATCATATTTACCGCATTTCATTTAGTGTTCAAATCTACTTTGGTACCATTCTTTATGTACCTTTGAATTTCTGATCTTCCTGTATGTGCAATACCACACTGGGTTTATAATATACAACTGTATCATCAAATGTTTGTGAGTATATTGCTAGGGATTGAACATAAATCATATGCATCATATTACAGGTATTCTCCCACTGAGCTACATCGCAGACAAGAGTTTTAATGAATATAAGAATGCTAATTGGTAAAATGCAGATAATTACAACAAATGATAGAAGAGCCATTAACTTTAGTTATGAAGTTATTATTTAGGCATTAGAAAATACTGGAAGAGCATATTATAATTTAAATGAGCATTTATAATAGGAAGAGAGCTGAAACTTAAATTAGTGTCTGATTATGAATTAAAACTAAAGACTAAAATTCTTAAAGTAATTCAGTTTTAATGATGGCTGAAATAAGCCTAAAAGTTCTGTACAGAAAGCACAAAAGTTCTAATAATGACTAGAATAATATATACACACCTAAGGTCCTGTTGGAAAACAAGAGAATTTGTATTGTCAATTAAACTAAAATATTTTAAATAAGTATATTCCAAGCAGCTTATGAAATTATAAAATATTACTAGAAACACCTGACAAAATAATGCCAATATTTCAATTAATGCAACACAATCCCTGAAAAACTAAGTCATGAAACAATGACTTGGGATAGGAGGAAGCAATCAAGTACCACCTGGTTAGTTTTCTAGCATAGTTTCTTTCGCTGATTAGTGTCCTCATACAACACACTTCAATTCACCACAGCTTAGTGGAACATGAACAAATATGAAATTACACTGAGGCCCCATGTTATCCTTCACATTGGAATAATTCAAGAGGACTTACCATTATTTTATTAAATCATTATAGCTTGCATTTTGAATGATCAAATGATACTATGGTAACAGTTCATCTGGGAATTTAAAGTAATTTCAGTGCGGGTCCTCTGAGGTATTATATGAAAATGATGCACACACTGAAGATGAAATATAAACTGGAGGAAACACTACGCCTACCTGAAAGAATTACTCCTGACAGCAAGAATCCTGTAATGCTCTGCAACCTATTCACAATGACAAGACTACTTCAGAATCTTCTCTAAATGTTTACATGAATACTCTATTATTACCCTTACAGTATTTACCCATTGATAATTTATAACTAAGATTAAAATTTATACAAAACTACTGAATCCATATTTAAACTATAGGCTGTTATATAAATAAGTTTCTAGATCTTTAATTTCTGTGTAATATGTAATAGTTTTATCATCCATGAATTCCATCAATTGAGCAATTAATATATGTTGTCATCATTTGATCTTGTTTTATATCTAGGGCAGTGTTTATTAAATGAAATTATCATTATTATTATTGTTGTTGTTGTTATTATTATTATTGCTTTAACAGTAAGTAGACACAGGACATGAACTCATAATAGCATTGCTCAACTTGTCCAAGGAAGCACTTGTTTTGCAAGAAAAAGGAGGTGAATTCTCATCACTAGCAGCCACGACCAGACTCATCCTTGAGATTCAGTGACCAACTGTTGTATTGTTGTGTTTTCACTGAGTGAGAGCACTGCTATAACTCTCAGCCTGCCTTCGATGCTTGTAATTCTTTGGGTAGGACCACATGGGCTTTCCCCCATCCACTTTGGCATGCCTGTTGTTGTCCTTGTTCAGCTCATGTTTAGTTGGTTACATTGGTGAATCTTTTTGGTTGTATCCTCTGATATTACTAGTAGTCACAGTCTCATAGCCCTGAAAACATACAAATAACATTATACATATTGAGAAAGTTATATTTGTAAACACATATGTATAGACATGTGCATGGGACAACAATTAATTACCAAGAATCCATAACTTTGAAGGAGAACTGGAGAAATATATGGGAGCATTCATAAGCGTGAAAGGGAAGGGGAAAATTCTATAAGTATATTATAATATATTTTTAAAAATAATCAGGTGTGGACACACCAGAATCTGATAGCAGTATCTGGGTGGCTGAGACAGGCATCTGGGGAGATATGGGGCAGACAGGCTAGGCAAAACAGGCAGTTTCCCTGCTGATGACATAATCTGTCTCAGTAGAATAAAGCTGAGAGCAGAGGGTCATAAAGGAACTTATAATTCTCCTCAGTCTGTGACCTTGTGCACCTACCTATACAGAAAGTGCACAAACATACATACATTGCAGACAGAGATTAATGAAATTGTTGCCTAAATTGTACCAAACCATTCCACATGTCCATATAAAATACATATATCTAATGTAAAGTCAGTTTACATGATTTAATCTTTATGTTCATTACACATTTAAAATTTATTTTCTCCTTTATGCTATATTCCTATTGGCTGCCATTTTCACATCTTTATAGTCGAGGGTATCCTAGTCATGGGCTGTAAAATGTTATGAGTATGTTACATTGAAGATTTCAGCATGCCATTTTTTCTTATTGAAGTCTTGCCATAACCTATCTTTTTAAGAAACAGCATTTTGGCTATAGTTTATAGATGAATCATGCATTTTGTAGCTATATTTTCATTACCTAATCATATGCTCTTTAAAATTCAATATAGAAAATTTAAAATATGCATAGTAAAGCTATGATTTACCATTTCTAGAATGACCTCATGAATATGTAGTCTCTTACTTATAACTATCGATCAGAGTAAATTACTTCTAATCAGGAGGGTTGTGCTATAATGATGCCTAAGTACTTTAAGAAAGCATGCTGTTCATCAAATGCTGCATATTTATTCCTCTTGAGGCATTACGTTAATTGCATTATTTCTAATAATTTCTTACTGTCTGAGATATGGCTTTTAACATTGTTTTATTACTTGATTTTCTCTTCTCATCAAGAAGGTCTAACGTGGAAGGAGTCTGATTTTTTTTTTTTTTTTACAGTTTCACATTCTTGAGAGAGCTTTGTGAGTCCTCCTTACATTGTACTTTCTCTGCTCTGAAAATTTATATTGAGACAAATACCTCACAAACAAAACAAAAGCCCAAGGAAATATCATTACATTGTGGAAATCTGGATAATACTGTATCATTTTCATTCAGTGAGTTTTCTGTTGCTGGGAGAAAATTAAGCAGGCTTCCATTCCCCTGTGGGCTAATAAGTGAACATATGTCCTATAGAAGAAATGAACTCTGCCATCTTTATAAGTGAAGAACTTTTGCTGAATTTTTAAAAAATCCCAATCCTGTTGTTTGGTATTTTTAGACAATTGATAGTTTATAAACATCCCAGTTCTCTATGAAATCTAATAAATAAAATTTTATCTTTGCCTTTTTTGTTCGTTCTTCCATGCGAGTTAAGTAAGAGTATATACTTTTAAATCTCTAAATGTAGTATCAAAAGTCAGCAACATTTTAAATACTATAAAGATATGGAGCTTAAATAATGCAGGCATTAAAATCAAAATTACATTGTATTTAAATAGCTGTTGTCCTAATTTAGCTTTCACTGGTACCCTACATACAGTGGCTTTACCCAGGGATTACTTTGGGCCTCTGGAAGGTCACTCATTTACAAGTTATTGCCTCACATAAATTGATC
>JADRCC010265354.1:0-16790 GCA_019843855.1 Hylomyscus alleni | reverse complement strand
AACAGTTGGTGAATGACTTTATGGATATACTATCTTAATACACACACCATTTCTTAAATGAATGTAACCTGTTCTCTCACTCAAGTCAAATAGCTTTGACCATAGCAGGAAGTCTGTATCCAAAAATTGTGCCTACAATTCATTCCTTGGAGCAGCTTAACTCTCAGCTTAGCTATGATGGAGGTAAAATCCTTCGGTGATTTGAGGGTCATTGAAGTACACCCTTATTACAATGAACTCCAATGTCTAAAAATTGTTCTTGTTTGGGGCTTATACCACGGTAAGAGCCAAGATTTTAAACTCTGCTAAATACAAAACAAACAAACAAACAAAAAGACTTTATATATTTATGTTCATTTAAGAAAATACTAGTAGTGATGTGATATTTTGAAATATCCAGTTAATATGTTTGGAATTATTTAAAATTTATACTGAGAAAAATGTATGTATTTTCAGTATTGCTGTAGACAAACATCTACATAACACTGTTAAATTGATTGTTGTTTTAGATCAAACAACTTTTATAATACTCATAAAAAAACTCAATACAAGACACAAGAAGTCCTCTTTTGAGTTGTTAGCCAGAGTTGTGCAAGAGGCTCTCAACGTATACAGTCTATTTTCCTTCATTGCTTCCTGGAGGTGGAGGGTAATTCTTTATTGTTGACAATATCATGTAGTTCAGAAGCAGAGCCCTGAGCTGGAGGTGACCTGAATGTCCTGCTCCCTGATGATTACCTTTCATGGTACAAGAAGGCGCCATGCAAGCTTCCAAAGGAGAGAGGTGATGAAGAGTCCTAACCAGCTATGAGGCCTATGAAACACATCAATGACCAGCATGACATGGTAATACTAAGGATGAAATAGTGGAGCACGTACCTTGGCAGTAACCAACAGCTCTCTAATTGGACTTCAGACCTGCTCAAGAAGAGTGAAAGCATGCTGATACTGGAACCCTAGGTAACCACTCAGTGCTAGTGAAGTCAGGGTTATTGGAGGAGAATCTACAACCACTAATTTACTAAACCAGCATAATCCCTAACAACAATCTATGAACCTATGTCTTTATACCCAAAGATAAATATAGTCTTCATCCTTCATTAAGGAAATATCTCTTTGCGAGAGATTACAGAAAATCACAAAAATAAAAATATATACTTGTGAAGCCTAGTCTCTGTTTGTAAGATACACCTACAAATGTTACTGCACCCAAGGCTCTGGAAACGTTGCAGAAGAGGGGACAGAAAGATTGTAAGAGCTAGAAGATCAGAGATTTCTGTGAGGCTGTGTCTCCTAGTAATATCAGTAGTTATACCCATAAAGTCTCCACTAACATATGACTGCCCAAGAGTGAGCTGAAGGACCATGGACATGTCAAATTGGGTGGGAGAAACCTCATAAAACCTCAGCCCTACACAAAGAACTACAGGCAACTGTGGAAACAGAAAGTGAGAGTAGTGTTTCCCAGGGAAAAGCACACCAATTAGCTGTCCAGTGCCAAGTGTGTCGGCTCTAAAATCATACATAGAAGTAATACTGTATAGACTGAGTAGGTTATATTTAGGATAATATAAATGTGTATATACAATATATACATACAGTAACAATTAATGAAAAATGAGATTGTAAATTTAAAGAATGAGAAGGGTTATATGGGAGGCCTGAAGGGAGAGAAGAGAAGAGAGAAATGTATTTAAATTATAATCTCAATTATTTTTTAAAAGAGGACCTGAATGTGTGCTACAGATTGTATGGGAAAGTAATATTTTTGTTAATGTTGCAGATGCTAGCAATTCACGATCACCTAATCTGATATCATTGAATGATGTTTTCTGAATCTCTTTTCTGAGTTGAGAATAGGCTGCAGGTTCATCATAGACATTAAAGATGTTTCATACCAACTACCAACAAGTCTCAGTCAATCGCATTCTCTTAAGCAAAAGTCCTTGAATGGGTTTTCTCTCCTATTCTCTTGTTTCCAAATCCCAGGTCTGCTGTCTTCTCTATAACTATCTTTGCACAGTGTGGTATTAGTCAAGACTTTTTCTCTATGACTAAAATTCCTGAAAGAACAATTTATAGGGGAAGAATTATTTTAGTTCGCTGATTCGGAGTTTCTATCCATCATGGACAAATTTTTTGTTTTCTTCCTATGCCTGTGATGAGGCAGAGCATCATGGAAGCAAAGGAATATGGAGAAAGAGGCTGCTTACTGCATGTGGCCAGGGAATAGATGAATAAAAGGAGGAACCAGTTAAGATATAAAATGCAAGGACATGCCTACAATCTTCCTCTAGCTAGGGCCAACCTCATACAGTGACAAGAAACTTCCAAATTGTGACACTATTTTATTTAATCAAAAGGTCAGGTTTTGAACAAGTTTTAACATAGTTCACCTCTTTTTAAAAAATGTTTTATTTTAGAACAGTTTTTAAAAACCACACAAAAGTTGAAAGAACAAAACAATATCTCCCGGTAAGTTTTTGCTAGTGTCTATCACTTCTCAACATTTTAATGGCTACATTCTTCATTGTTAAACAGACTTTATTGCTTTCATATCCCCCCAGTATCTCCAGTCTCTCTCTGTATGTGTGTGTATGTATGTGTGTATGCGTTTCCTCTCTACTTTTCTTTCAATATACACATTGAGTCAAAAGAAAATTGTACCAGTAAAGATTCACAGGCCATGTTTTTCTAGATCTAGTCTAGGTTTATGTCTTTTCCATTCCCTTTCTCTTTTTCTTTCATTACCTTGACAAATTGAAAAATCAGAGGCCTAGGCTGTGGGTTTAGGTCTCTGGTGGAATTCTTGCCTATCACGTGCTTTATCCTTGGCTTGATCCTCAGTATACACACACACACACACACACACACACACACACACACACACACGCACGCACGCACGCACGCACGCATGCACGCACGTATGCACACACACAGAGAGATTTTGTATAATTTTCTTTAATATGTGTCTACTTAATGCATCATTATAATTAGATTCAGCTTAAACATTTTGACAGAAATATTAGATAAGTAATATCCTTGGTACATGATAAGCAAGAATACCATGTCCTAGTCTTTCTGTTGTTAACTTTGTTTATTTAGGATGAAACCTGATGTCATCTTAAACATCTACTGTGATATTTTTTTCCTCTGCTTCTACCAGTCAATGTGACTAATTGTATCATTGCTCAAAATTCTACAAGATTTCCTCAATTTCAATAAATATATATATTTTCTCATAACATATAAGATAGGACTTTATCTAGGCCTACCCACTCCCATTATGACTTTATCTCCTACCAATTCATCCTCATCCATCCTCTACAAAACAAACAAACAAGCAAACAATTATCAAAGTCACATTGGCTATTTTGGTATTTTTCAGACATGCTAAATTCATTTCTTCCTATGGGACTTTGTATTTGCTCTGACTTGTAACTGAACCATCCCATTTATGTTAAAGAGTAGAAAGGGAATTTATATAGATTTATTCCTTACTAAATTTAGGACTCTACGCAAATGTCACATTCCTTGAGAAACATCCCCAGAAAATTCTATCTAAATGTTCATCACTTATTTCTGTCATTTTCAAAGCCCCTCACCTGCTAGGTTTTTTCAATCATCTATCATCATCTTATTACCACCCCTAGAATGTCTACATTAATTATTTTCATGTCCACCTCATATTCCCAGTGGCTTAAACAGTACCTGGCACATGACATTTAATAAATATTTGTTGAATAATTGAACAAGTGAACAAATGAATTATAAATTTTTGACTTCTAATCTTGGACTCATATTGCTGAGAAATCATTTTTGTCGATTCCAATTAATATTCCTAATGGCTAATAAAGACGTTTACTGTTCTTTTAAACCCTGTCTCTGTTAGATCTTTAGATAGTCACAAAAAACATTTATTGGACCTTATTAGCTCCAGAAACTTTAGAATACTCTTTCTTTGTGCCCATTTCACTAAAGGATGAAGCAGAAATGAGGTTTTCCACTTGCTTGTAAATCTATGGGATTGGCCACACCAGTGCTGGCCTGTATTACATTTTTAGAAAAATTAGTGTCTACTTCTTTGTGGAAGTAGTCTAGGAGACTATAGCAAAGGAGGGACATAGTGCTTTCATAGAGATTGGCAGAGAAATGCCCTATGAAATGTAGTGAAATAGTTCCTTAGATTACTAAGAAAATAATATTCTGTCAACAGAATAATATACTACTACTACTAATAATAATATATAATAATAATAATAATAATATACTGTCAACATTTTTCTTCATGTTCCCCTATCTTTGAAATACTGTCTTTAATAGATTCAGTCAAAACTTAATCTTATAGAGGGTTACTCACATCGTGCATTCCACCACTGGTATCGTCATGCTCTTTGGAATCTTATTCTTCTCCAACTTGCTCCTTCCTCTGAATATCAACAAGTTCAGACTGCCATTATCCATATTCTATATCAGTGATAAAGTACCTGACAGACACAACTGAATGAAGTAAGGGGTCTTGGGATTCCATCTAAAGAGGATGCACATTTCTTTTAAAAGGGTGAATATAGATTTATTTCATACAGTACATTCTGAGCATGGTTTCTACTCTCTCATCTCGTCTCAGATCCTCCTCACCTCATTACCCACCCAACTCCACGACTTCTTTATCTCTTTCTCTTTAGAAAACAAACAATCAAACTGCCAAACAAACAAAATAGACTAGAAGAAAGCAGAAGAAAAGAAAAAAAAACAAGAGAAAACATAAGAAGCATATACATATATACACATATATAAATCCATAAAAACATAAAATTTGAAACTATAATATATAAGCAAAAGACCAAAAAAGTGGGAGAAAGGCCCAGACAGAATATTATGAGACAAAAAATTCTAAAGAATGCATTTCTGGAAGAAATACAGGTCATCACACCAGGGAAAGCATGGGAGCAGGGACAGGAAGCAGATAGACACCTAGCTTCACAGACAGTGGTCAGGAAATGGGGCTGGGCAACAAAGTCTCAAGAAGTACCCTCTAATGAGTGCCATCTTCCCAAGAGACTGCCTTCTAAAGACTCTACAATCTTCCAAAACAGTGTCACCTACTAGGGACCATGTGCTCAAACCCATGAGTCTATGAGGAATATTTCATAGTTGGATCACCACACCATCCCTCCTAAGGCTGAAAAATGAGAGCCTTTATTTATTCTTAGCAAGGTTTTGAGAGTAGACACCAACTCATGGACATTTCTATTATCTTTATAATTCTAGAAGTTGGTATTGGTAGTCTTTTATCTTCTTCCTCTGCTTCTGCTTGAAAGAGTGTCCCTTGCTATCAATTCATTTCTCATTTATTTGTCACTTGTTTGGTTTAGTTTCTATTCTCTCTTCCAGATCTTCAAATACTGAATTTTCCCATGGTTCTTCTTTTAGGCATTTCCCACTTATTTTTACTTTCATGAAATGCATTTGTTCATTTGTTCATATATAGTAATATATATAGTTAATTAGTTAGTTAGTTAGTTAGTTGTATAGAGTTATGACTTCTTATGACTAAACTTTTTACAACTGTAAAAACTGGTAAATGTTTTCTGTATGGCTGTGATCTTCATACCACATCCTGTAGCTCAACTAAGTGGAAGAGGCAATTTGGAAAGGAAGATGGTTGTAAATAGAATAAAGTGAAGACACATACAAACCCATGAGAAAGGACAAGAACCTGTATCATTTTCTCACAGTGTAAAAACTGATACTCTTACCACTTAAGATGTTTAAAGGTAACTGTACATGGGAACACTAAAAGAAACACTCTTCTGGTTATTAGCACAGAAAGGAACACAAAGGCATTCACATTGTAATGTGATTTGTATAGCATCTATGTTAAAGTACTTTTCTTCAGCTACAACACATTGTACAGTTTTCTGTGAAATGTGTATGTGAAAATACAGTAAAGCAATGACATACCATGACCTGTATTAAAGTAAATGAATTACAAATAAGGACTTACTTAATGCATTTTGAACATGACATCTATTGTGAGAAATGTTATTGTTGTCTTCTTAAAAACACATCTTTTCTGCCTAAGATGTTTAAAGTACATGGGAACACTAAACAAAACACAGTTCTGGTTATGAGCACAGAGAGGAACACAGGCATGCATATTGTACTATGATTTGTGTATCATCTATATTAAAGTACTTCTCTGAAAGCTAAAAAAAATTGATGACACTGATATCATTTAACTATCCCAGAACTTTCAGGGAGTGGCAAAGCTGCATCAGTCTTGCTTTGAGTTTGCTGTCTGAATCTTGCCCAAAATGTTTACTGTAATCAACCCTAATTAGAAATTTAGGGAAAGGCTTTCTGGGAAATACCAGTTTAGGCAAGTTATATATTACAAAGCCACCATATTGTTCAAAATTACACTTGCTATCTTCATATGAAGAGCTTCCTCCTCAGAAAAAGTACATTTTCTATAACTTAAGTTTTAGAATACAGCATTATTAGCCTCCAGCTGTTTCATCTAGGAAACTTTGGATCCCTACCCACCTTTTCACATTAACTGACTCTTCTTCCCCACCACAAATCTTGACTCATCCATTAAGTTACCAAATCTTTCTAATTCCAATGCAACAATTTTTTTTCACATTTATCTTCATCATGAAGCTTATTTCTAGTTATATTATTTCTTGTGCATATACTTTTCATGGATCTTTTTATTTATAGAATGCATCAAAACTCCCAAACATATAGATTGGGTTATTATTCCTAATTCTTCACTCTTCCTAGCAACAGAATTTTACTTTTGTATCCTTTGTCATTTGACTTTGCAATTTTTAGCTATAATGAGAATACAGTATAATTTCCCACTGTATGTGACTTACATCAGATTGTAAACAATAGAATGTTAGTTATTGTGATGTAAGATTTTAAATAGATTTAGATGGATTGGATCGTCCTCTTTGGCTTTAGGCATTGTCAGGAAAAATGCATGACTATAAATGATTGCTACAAATTGATAGAATCAATCATGTGCCATCTGGAGTTAAGCCCAGCTGAATCCAAAAAGGCTGACAAAAAAATCAACTTGAATAAGCTAAACCTTAGGTAACCCATTTATGAATTAGAAAATATATGTTTTTTTGTTAGAAGTTACTAAAATTTTAGAGGTTGCTACATAGAATTATTTCAGCAATAATTGAATAATACTCAATGCACACCGATGCTCTGCAATCAAAATGCAGACAGGCTTTTGTGCTAGTCTCAATCCATTTCTTCTCATGTACTATAATACTTATTCTCATATATTAATCCTTCCATGTCAGCCTGACTCATGTAAGCAAGCAGGTCTGTGATTAGCAGACCTGAGATGCATGTGTGCTCTTGTCCAGAGCAGCCAGTGTTATTATCACATATCTACTCTTTGCTCTGTTCTTCAGCTAGAAAGTTGCTTGGAACCTTCCCAAAATACCTATAATATGAAGCCTGTGCTTCTCTGTTTGATTTTGGAGGTGAAACCTCTGAGTCCACTTTATGTATGATCTTATGTAAGCAATCAATATTTATTGGGTGATAAGTTTGAGATACTGTTCAGAGATTTTTGTTTACTTTTCCAAGTGATCCTATTGGAATATGTCCTATCCCTTTCATTGTTATAGGAGAAGAAACTGAGGCATGGATATGTAAAGTAGCCTGAAAGACCAGGCAGTGAATCACAGATGTGGGATTCAAATCTAGGCAATTTGACCTTATAACAACCATTAATTACTGCCCTTAATCCTCAGTCAGTGATGTTAGGTCATTTTGTACCTGTGCCTCTCTAAAACTTTGCACATTTCATGAAGGTTATTGATTTATACTATTCCCTCCCTCAAACTTCACCAAGAGCTTTAAGGAGTCAAGGACTCAATCTCAGGTGTCCTTATATATATAATATCTTGTACAGTAATGTGCTGCTAGCCAGTTCTTACCAAATGTTTGTGAATGCAATTTGCTATTGAACTGCTTTGTCATCAGTCAAATTTTCATCACAAATTGTTAGAGAACTGGTCCAAATTGCCTTTCTCTGAAACATGAAAATGACACAATATATTTGGAGAATGATTTATAGAAAATCATGTATTTCATACAGTTGGAAAGGGTACAATGATAAGAAAAATTTTCAAATTTCCCCTCAGGCACTTGCTTTTTAAACATCAATCAAACAATGAACCAATCATGACTTAGTGCTCTGTATCCATCAAAACCAAGCTAAGCACTTGTACTAGAGGTAGCCCACAAATCACTCTGTATTCTGGTAGCTGTCGTTTATGGTTTTTTCCTGTTCTAGCTTTGTTTTTCTATCTTTGAACTAGTGAGATCAATGAGTATGGAAAAAAGTTACAATAAAATAAACATTTTATCCAGCATCCTTTTTTTTCCTGAAAGGTTCAATGGTTTTAAAAGTTTACTGATTCCTAAAGAAGAATTCTCATTCTCTTTTAAGAAAGGGTGAAAAAAGGGGGATTTTGAGAATAAAAAGTATCAAAACAATTACAATAGCCTTTTAAAATCCGGGATTACCTTCATTAATGAAATTGTTTTGTAATCATTGAAGGTGATGGAAATTACATACTAAACTAGATAGGAGATCGGTCTGTGAACCACAAACCATTTTGTTTTTGAAGAACAAAGTTCAAGATTGAGAGAATTCAGTCTGCAAAGTGAAGCAAAAATGTCTGAAACTTTCAAAGTACTGTAGGTAAAAATAAGTGTTTTTCTCCTTTTGAGAGATTATATACTACTGGGTGGAAAGTGCTAAGATTTTGGAGATGAAGCGCAAGGTGTGTGGCTGAAACACAAGCAAAATCAAAACAAAAGCCAAAGACAATATTTGTTTTGAGACTGAATAGAGGGGCTGGCAATCACTAATGGGGTTCTCAGGCATTTCAAAGTCTAGCTAGTTAGTGGAATATTTTCTTTCACTAAATGTGATGTGCATTTTTCTTTCGGTTGTGGAACATTTTAGGAAGCTTCATTGCTCCAATCAAATTGAAAGAAAAATACATCCAATGAAATTAAAAAATTCAGCATATATTCATCAAGGGAAAAATACTTGAGATACATTTTCTTCCTTACTATTGACTTCTTACTAGTTCTCTATGAATATACTCAATGAATGAAAGAGACTTTTGAATGCCCAGTGATTTGTTTGGCCAAATCTTACCCAAATTTTAGAGAATTTAAGCAGATGTACATTTTCTTTATCAAATGCATTTGCTGTCTCAACAGAATGGCTTGTATCCCAGATGTGAGGAACGAATTTTAAGAAGAGTAGATTTCAAGGTTAGAGAAGGAATATAATGATGAAAAACATAACTGAGGAATACAAGCACAGAGCTTGGTTTTTTGTTAGTTTGAGTAATTTAGAATATCAATTACATGTGAAGAGGAAATTAGAGGACAGTGTTTTAGTAGGCCTTGGGTAGACTGACAGCAGAGCATTAAACATGAGCAATCAGAATGCCGTGGAGGATGCCAGGTCCTCCTTTGCTCATTGTTAAACTGTAAGCAGTGAGCAAAGGAAGAACTGGTATTGAACCTCAGCCTTCATTCCCATGTATGTCAGTTATCATTCCGTTAAAACACATGCTCTCATCTAGTCCATTGCAAGACAACTTGTTTTCTGGATCTATATTTATGTGTGTAATCTGTATAGTACCCTTGGCTTAAGAAATGAGACATTTTCTCCCAAAATCTGTTACTTCTATCATCTTTCTTTTTGGACTAGAAGTCAACATCGGTCCTGCCTTTAGATTTTGGCAATGGCTTGTGGAGAATACTACTATAGATTTTTGGGTGGGTCGGTAGGGGTTGCTTTCTACCTTTTTTGAATTTCTTTTCTGAGTTAGCATCTCCTTATGTAGTCTTGGCTGGCTTGAAACTCTCACTCCTCCTGTTTGAATTTATAATTCTTTACTGGGGTTATATGTATGAATCTTCCTTGAAAAATAAAACAAAACCTTTTTTATACAATATATTTCAATTATATTCCTTTTCTCTCCTCCAGTTCTTCCTAGATCCTCCTTCCCTTTCTATCTCTATCCAAGTTCATGCCCTCTTTCATGTTCTCTCTCTCTCTCTCTCTCTTCATCTATCAAAAAATACCCAAAAGAAGGATAACAAAAATCAAAACTGTTGAACTAAAAAAACAATGACAAAAATACCAAAACAAAACAAAAAGTCCACAAAACCCATGAAATCCATTTTGTATTGGCCAACTACTCCTGGGTGTAGGGCTTGCTCTAGAGTGTTATTGATATATCCAGTGACACTCCATTGGAGAAAACGGATTTTCCCTCTCTCAGTAATTAACAGTTGCAAATAGTTTCTTGATTAGGGGTGAGAATTTGTGTTCACTTTCCTTTCTTAGTGTTCTGATTTTGCCTGGTTTTCAACTGTGTAACTCTTGTGTGTACTGGCATTGTCTCTGTGAGTTCACATGTATATCAGTCCTGCTGTATCTCAAAGTGACAGGCCAATGGCACGATGGATAATGTATCTTACTCTATTTATCAGAGAATTCATGAATCCTCTTTTGATCACAGTATTCCCAAGGAAACAAAGCATCCATGGAACCAAGGAAATAGGACCATTGGGAACTTTCATCCAGTGAAAGATTTTGTCCACTGACAGCCAGTTTCCCTAAATTGCTAGAGTTCATTAACCTCACAGGTATTGGGTTCTACTTACAGTACTAGGCATGGGTTAATAACATTCCAAGGCCAGATGTGAAATAATTCTTTATGAGTTGTTGGTCAGGGAGCCCTTCCTCAAACAATACAATCTATTACCATTGCTCTTGGTTAACTATCGTAACTAAAAGATAAGACAGAGAAATCAAACTGAAGCTGATCTGGAAGTTTTCTCCCCACTGGCAAGCTTTCATAGTGATGGAAGGTGCTAATTAGGCTGCTACAAGGAAAAGATCGTGAACAGTCTTATCTGGGTGAATCCTGTGATCTATAATACAGACCTGCTATATGACATGAATACATATATGACCTCTCCAGTGTATGGTACAAGAGAAGGTTTTTATTGTAGATATGAGGGAGAACACAGCCAGAGGCACCTGGAAGAGTTCAGATCATGGAAGGAAAGTAGTAGACTGAACATAGTCAGTAGAATGGACCAGGCCATGAAATGAGGGGAAGAGTGAGAAAGGAGAGGAAGACAAGATAGAGAAAAAGAATGGGAGCAAAAAGAGAAGGGTGGGCAGACAAGGGGACCAAGAGAATGCCAGAGAGAAACACAAAAGACCAAGAGAATGCATGGCTGAAATGGTATGGTTATATATGAATGAGAACTGTGGGTGGGTGGAGGAAGGGAAACTCATGAACTAGAGAAGTTTAGGATAAGGGACAAGGTGAGAAAACTTGAGAAGAGCCAGGATGCCAGCATGAAACAGATACTTGTAATACTGAAAGAACCTGGAAGCCAGCATGTTCTTTGGCATGCTAATAGGGACCACAGTTAGCCAATTATCCTGAGTTTCTTTTGGACCTGAGACCTGCCAGGCAAGATGTACCCACTGGTGCAAAAACAGCATGACTACTGTGGGGTTAAGCAATTGTTTGCTTATTAGATTTCAGACCTACTTTATAGAAGGAGTTTGTACCTGGTACTGAAAACCTAGTCAAAGTCTGTGGCTGGTCAAAAGTCATGGGCCCTGAAGAGGAAACTGCTACTGTCATTTTGCTAAATGTATATGGTGTTAAATTGTCCTTTAAGTACTTATACCTATAGATTAGCGCTACTCTCAGCCTTGGTCAGAGAATCTTCTGTTTGCAGTTAGTAAAGGTTAATACAGAGATTCGTATCTGATCAATGTGCTAAGAAGTGACTGCTGAGTGCTTATCTCTAAATGGGACATCTACATCATGGCATCCAAGGCTCAGAGAACATCACTGAAGAGAGGTAGAAAGAATATAATGGCTGGAGAATGGGAAAGAGTGTGTTGAAATGCTGTTTTCTGAACATGGCGTTCATATCCATGCTCGCACAGAGGTAGTGGCTACCTGAACAAAACCAGTATAAGACTGGGCCCAGTAAAATGCCAGCATTAATATGGGAGGGGTTCATAAGGCTCCATCCCTCTGAGGAGCTATAGGCTAATGGTTGCTGTTGGAAGAGGAGTCATTTCCCACAGCAATGTAACCATTGTTACGTTGACCTCGGTCAAGTAAATAACTCATAACTCCTCACTTACGCTTATGCAGGAAACACTAATTAAATGCAGTGGGTCACAAAAAAAGAAATATGGAAGCAGTAGGGAGCTTGGGAAGAAGAAAGGATTTTGGGGGGCAGAGGAGAAAGAATAAGATAGGGTAATGGGGGGACATAGATCATAATACTGCATATTATATAATAAAAGGCATTATAATATCTGTAAGTATATGAAATTGTGAAAGAATAAAAAAAGCATTAAGAACACAAATACAAATAAGATTTCCTGGTAGACAAGCATAGCTCCTCAGTATAGCACTAAAGCATAGCAATAGGTGCTGCTTAAAGTCTATCTGTGATAAAGGATTAGTATTAAAATGTTTAGGTTTGGGGTTAAAGAGGTTTTTCAGTGGCTAAGAGCACTTACCTGCCATTTGATCCTCTTCCCTTGCCTTGACTACCTAGTTAGGCCTCAGTGGGAGAGGATTGCTTAGTTCTGCTGAGACTAGATAACTCATGGTGGTGTGGTACCCAAGGGGGAGTTCCCTTTCTCTGAGAAAAAGGGGTGGGGTTAATGGGGGGTTGTAAGGGTGGGATTGGAAGGAGAGGAGGGAGGGAGCTGTGATCATAATATAAAGTGAATAAAAAATAAATTGTGGAAAGATAAAAAGACACTTGTTGCTCTTTCAGAGTGTCTGGATTCAATTCCTAGCACCTCCTTGGTGCTATCATCCATTCTTTCAGTTTCAGGTGATCTAATACTCTCTTCTTATCTCTATGGGCAGTAAGTATGCACATGCTGTACATACATGCATGCAGGCAAAACAAAACACTCCCAAATAAAATAAAATGCACACTTTTAAAAAAATGAAAAACTTTTCAGGTTGTAAAATTACATTTCTATAAAATGTATTTGCAAATATCAGAAGGCTAAACAATATAAAATTTAAGACATTTTTCTTATATTTAGCATCTATCAATTGCATTTCAATACAGCAATCAGAAAAACATACATAAAAAGAACTAAATCAAAGAGTTGTACAAGTTGTTTATGAAGGTATAGCTGGACACAATCACTGCAATCACTATTATATCTACAGCTTTTGGGCACTCCACTATCATAATCAGAGTAAAAGCTGAATGAAATATCAGTTTCTCATATTAACTTCCTATACCCATTATTATATAGTGTACAAATTAACATTTTGTAGTACTTTGCTTATTTTTCTGGGGGTGATGAGGTCTTGTTATGTAGACTAGAGTGACCTCAAAACTTTAATCCTCTTACCTCAATTTTTTGAGGGCTGGGATTACATTTTAGATCACCATGCCCTTTGTTTACCTTTTAATCTTTATGTCGTAAATAGCCTTGTTTCTTTTGAGACCTAATACTCTCATAACTATTTTCACTACTTTGTTAACTAATGCAGATACCAGTAATCTTGGGGAATAATGTATAGCTAAAAAATTTCTGTTTTATTTTAATAAGCCATAGTGGATTGATCAGTCTTACATAACTGTGTTGACAGAAATGGAAAAAATTAATTAATTAGTTTATATATTTATTTACATCCCAAACTTTGCTCCCTGTCCCAGTCCCCCCCCCCACATCTTCCCTCCTCTTTCTCTCTGAGAGGGTGAGGAGTCTCTGGGTATCCCTGGGCCCTGCAAATCTCTGCTAGATTAGGCACATCCTTTCCCACTGAGGCCAGCCAAGGCAGTCATGGAGACTGAGCTGCACAGAAAAGGAGACTTTTAAAGGCATTTTAACAACATCAAGATATTTGCTCATACTATTTATCCAATGTCTACTAGACAATATTCTGTTTACAAAGATGTATTTTAAAATCTTTTACCAGAGGCCAATTAATCTTGTAAAGTTATAATTGGATTTAAATGAACTTTTAATGAAAAGGATGACTTAAAAATCCCTGTGTGTTCTATTTCTGAATTTTAATTTAAAGGAAAATAAAGATCAAAATGTTCTATCACATTTGTAAGGTGTTTCGAAAATATTTTGCAGATAACAATATTAGGAGCCTAGGTAATTGTTAAAGATCATTCTTAGATTATAGACTGTGCCACAACATTAAAAACCTCTTCTCTCAATGTTTAAATGTTTATTTTGGTCCTTTTATCTTCCACTTAAAACCATGCTGTACCTTATACTTGCATGGAATAAGTGAAGATTAGCTCATAAATACACTGAGGATAAAGGGCAGCAATATCAAACTGGCTGACCAGCTCATATCTGGAAAAGTTGGGTTAAATTATTTTCTTATCTTACAGAAACACCAACAGCTTACAGGATAGTTCAAATGTTTTCAGCAGAACTTTGCTTCTGATAATCATAACCCCTAGCTCAAAATATCATTGTTTACATTCAGTTTACATAGCACGACAAAGCCCAGAGAACAATCTGAACTGTAATGGACTAACCTTTGTGTAATTTTCAGATTTTACTAGGTCAGTGAGCACACTGGTTAGTTCAGCTGAGCTTATTTCTCTAGGAGATAAGATTTGCTTGATGCAGGAATGTGCATTGATCTACACTCTGGGGCACTTTGTTCTGAGGGACTGCTTAGTATCTTGTCCTGTAATTGCAGCTGAGT
This sequence comes from Hylomyscus alleni, assembly GCA_019843855.1. Taxonomy (NCBI): domain Eukaryota; kingdom Metazoa; phylum Chordata; class Mammalia; order Rodentia; family Muridae; genus Hylomyscus; species Hylomyscus alleni. The sequence goes on along the minus strand of JADRCC010265354.1, from coordinate 1,974 downwards.
CCCTACAACATGATTTCTATACCAAAATTAACATTCAAATCACAATTATTCAAAGTATTTTTTATCATATAGAACATTTGTTTTCCCGTTTTTTCCCCTTTTATAACAGGTAGTACCAGTTAAGTTTGTTAGCAGTGAAGTTAAAAAGAAATAAATTCTACTTTAATACCTTGAGCACACTGGAATTGTATATACATCAAAAAACTCTGATGATAATATCAAGTTGCAATGGAATACATTCTGTAAATTTGTTTATTCTATGATTTGGTCTTCTGTAAACTAGCCTTCCAATTCCTGTTGTCAGAAAGCAATACTAAGCTTCTCTACCACCAGATTCACCCAATGATTCCAAATAAAACATCTTATATGTCCATTTTTTTCTGTCTGAGAGATTGTTACTGTTGATTGTCAGTTATACAGAGTTTATAATAACCCAGGAGACACAATTCTTGGCATGCATGAAAGAGATAACTTCAAAGGCTAACAGAAGTAAGAAGACCCACTTGAATTAAGCAGGCTGGGGTCCTACACTGCATAAAAAGAGGAAAGCTAGCTAGATTCAAAACCACTCGTCAATATCTGCTTCCTGACCATGGGTGCAGTGGGACCAGGTGCTTTCTCCAGGTTCCTGTCACCATGACTCCCCTATCATGCTGAACTCTTCCCACAAATTGTGAGTCAAAATAAATATCCCTTTAAGTGCAAGGCATCAGAGACTTGTTTTTGAGTTGTTGGTTAGGGGAGTCCAAGACACCAAAACAAGATAAGCTATTGGTATTGCCCTTGATTGCCTCTGAGAAAAGAAAGTAGGATGCTATGGCTGAGGAGGATGCACACATTGGATGCATCAAATCTAGAGGAATCCAGTTGGAATTGACCTAGGAGCTTTCTGCCTGAGGACTAGCTTGCATAGTAATGAAAGGACTTATTCAAGTGGTCAAGGGAGAGAAGCAACCAATAGTCCTATCCAGCTGTTACATCTATGAACCACAACAATGGCCAGAATGGCAAGGTATTTCCAAAGAGCCAATAGTTGCACCCATGTCCTGGGAGTAAGAAGTGGATACCTAATTGGACTTAAGGCTCATTTAGTAGGTGGGAATTAATGCCAAGTACTATAAATCTAGCTCATTATGTGTGATTCATAAGGCCAGGGAACCTAGAAAATAACCTACTATTACCTACTATTTCCCAAACCAGTATAATTTCTAATTGTATGCTAAATACTTACCTTTGTGGGCACAGATAAGTGTAGCTCTCATTACTCATCAAAGAAGCTTCATTTTTGCAGCAGAATTCAACAGTTTTTAAAATATTCTCTAATATAGAAAAGAAAGGAATGCTTTCAATTTCTTTTTATGAATCTTGTATCATCCTGACACCCAAATCAGACAAAGATAAAACAACAGAGAGAAGTATCAGCCAATCTCTCTAATGAACATAGATGCAAAATTTCTTACTAAAATATTTAGAAACTGAATTCAAGAATACATTAAAAAGATAAGCTTCACCCCAGAGATGCTGGGACAGTTCAACATATGTAAATTAATAAATGCAATCTACTATATAAACAGTCTCAAGGACAGAAACCACATGTTTATCTCATTATATGCAGAAAAGTCTTCTGAAAAAAATAGAACATCCATTCCTGATAAAAGTCCTAAAGAATCTGAGTATATTGAGGACATATCTCAACATAATGAAGGAAATATAAAAAAATAAATAAAAGTTATTATTTAGTTTCTCATTGTTTTTGTAATCAGAAATGACATGTCTTGATAAAAAAGTCTAGTGAAAGTGGTTTTTCTAAATATAAATAATGGGTGGAATAAGCATTACCAAAGTTCCTGCCTTAATTTAGTTAATGATATCAATCTCTACAAATGAAAGTGATCATTTTTATAACCAAAAGGAAGAAAGGCCTAAACTACCTCTCATTTGAATTACTTTGAGTTGTACTTGACAAAGTAATCC
>JADRCC010265340.1:1155-15224 GCA_019843855.1 Hylomyscus alleni | reverse complement strand
CACCTCCATGATGCATGTGGGATACATTTTTCTTGGGACAGAATTGGAACAACCTCATATTGGAAGGCAGGTCCTCATTGATTTGAATCTTACCTCTGATGTTCTCTGTGAGAATAAAGAAACAATGTGCATGCCCTGATTTACTGAGTCTATTAATCCTGCAAGTTAGAAACTAACTAAAAGTGATCGGTGATGTTGAATTTCAGGAAGATCTACTGGCTTATATCTTCTTGAGGACTTAATCCCAGGGCTCTTAGCACAGGCTGCTGGGCCTCTGTCTAGAGAAAGAGTTAAATTATGGGTTCCGCATGGGTGTCTGCCCCAGAGGCTTGGTGGCAGTAGAGTGAGCCTTTATGTCATCTTTGATGCATTAAATAATTTCTTATAATGCTTTCTGTGTGGCTTGTTCCAGCATGTTCCAAGATTAAGGAAAGATAGCAATAAGGGTATTTTTTAATACCTCGATACCCTCAAGGCAGGATATTAATAAAATATTTTAAGCAGTTGGTTCTGACACTGGAAAAATATACAAGCATTACAAGAGACTGACCATACAGCAGGCAGGCTTCATAGACTTCTGTTAATAAATGAATTTATTTAAAAATAGAAAAAGAATATGTGAAAAAATGCATGGATAAATAGTTTGATTTAGCAATTCTTCAATGTATACTACTGTCAACATGTCATGCAGTATGGTATTTGTAATGTTAATTGCCAATTAATATAAACATGATATGCAACACATAAGTGAATCAATGAAAGGTATAGATAGCAGTGGTAACTAATGACTAATGAGTGAAACACACCTAGATCTCAGATCTGCACAATCCATTATCTGGCCCTTGAATTCAAAAAAATCTAATAATTCCCAGAGATGCACATGATTGAACACAGCTTTGAATTCAGAAGAACTTAATAGTCAAATTGTAAACCAGGTGGCATTAGGTACCAGAGAACAACCTGTCTCTTTTGTTCTAGTCAGTGAGAACCATCATGGAGACCCAGCCTCAGAACCTTCAATGCTTCATATTTCTCTCCCTTGATATCTTTTTAAATCTTACATTTGTAAATATATAATATACTGAGTGTTATTTATTGTTTTTAAACTCAAGGACAATTTTAATAGAATTTCAAAGAAAAAAATATGAAGAATGTTAGCTGTAAATCTTGGCAGATGATCGGAGGCGAGAGATGGAGGAGAGAAGAGAGGAAGCCCCACTATCTGAGTTAAGTTGGCATGCAGGTGAGCCACAGGGCAGGCAAGCTGCCACATGATGGGGAGGGGAACATTAGAGAAGAAGTGAAAAATCCAAATTACCACAGGAAGCTTATTTAGGCTCTAGCCAACATGTAAAAGACAAGTGAGGGGAAAATGGAGAGGTCAATACACAGGAAAGGGCACAAACCTAGCAGAACCTTAAGGGAGATCTGCAGCAAGTATGTTAGGGATAAGAATTCTGGGAAGAAAAATTAGACTAGCTCATTAAAGGACTAATTAGCCGTACTATCTCTTTAGCATGGCTTAAGGTAGAACCACCTTCCTGAAGACTGGTCCATTCTCCAGACGATTGACATACCCACCTGGAGCGTTATGTCTTCTCTAAGTCAGGGATGTGATTTGCTTAATCATGAGGAATTTCCCCAAAATCTGCCTTTATTGCCACTGCAGAAGTGACCCTAAAATCATTTAGAAGATGGGCTGAAATTGGAGCATAGAATTTATTTCTACCATGAAAACCTAAAGATTTCAAAGCTGCTTGCCGGAAGGAACAAAAATGTCTGGATTGGAGTTTTAGCTTCTATCCTTTTGTACAGCCCCAAGGATTTTGTGTTCCTTTACAGGCACAAGAAAAAGATATCAGAAAGTTAGGAACTCCCTGGGGTAATCCCTCCTAACGGACGGTATAGGGAGCGGATACCAATGATGCAACATCTTTACGCACATCTTTGCAAATCCTGGTGTGCAGTTAATGGTAACTCTCGCTGACCTGCAAACCCGCACTGCATTTTCATTAGATAGTCACTGATCAGGACCCGATACATGGCTAGTGCTGCTTGTCACGTGTTGTGAGGCCAGTTGTGAGCTTTTGCTTTCCATGAGATTGTGTCTGGAAAAAATACTGGTGTGTCTTTCATTTTCTCCATGCCTTATGATTCCCTGGCTGCTCTGCAGTAGTTCCTGTCTCCATGTCCTCTCCATTCCAACTTTCACTGTATATCTAGGCGAAGTCCCTCACTGAGGCAGAGCACAAAAGATCAGTATACCACAGGTAATGTCCGGATGAGGACAAGATAAGTGACTATGAACGATACAAAATAGTCCCATCTCCTCCGAGACTCCAGCCGTGCAGGGAAAGGCTTCTAACTCTAATTTGAATTCCCACCTTTCCTCAGGCTCTCATCCACATTTCCATAGAACAGTGGGCTTTTTACAGGTAGTGTAGGAACCCTGGTGCTGTGGTGGCTTATTTTATGTCAATGTGACACAAGCTAGAGACAGTTGGGAAGAACCCCATGAGACTCACCTGTGGACAAACCTGTGTACATATTCTTGATTGATAATTAATGTGGAGGAGGGGCTTTCTCACTGTGGGCAGTACCACCCTTGAATAGGAGGCTCTGGGTTCTATAACAAAGCAGCCTAAGGAAGCCAGGAAGGAGCAAGCTAGTGAGTGGCATCCCCCCTGGCCTCTGCATCAGTTCCTGCCTCCACATGCCTTCCTTGACTTCTTCCCATGATTTCCCTGGGTGATGGACTTACAAGCTATAAAATGAAATAATCCCTTCCCTCCACAAGTTTTCTTTTCATGGTGTTTATTATAGCAATAGAAACCTAAAAAGGCTTCCTCCTCAGGCCCAGCATCATGATGCCATTAGGCCAGCCATCCACCTCCTCAGTGAGCTTTTTTGCTTAATACTTTAGTCACTTTGGTAGCTTGTCTCCAGCTAACCCACCTCGCCCTGGTGAACTCTTTTGCATCCAGCCACATTCCATATAGGCGGAGTGTCTTCGGAAAATAGAAGAGTCTATTGACTTGGCATTTCTATTTATTGTCTGTGATTTTTTTTTGGCAAGCTTTTCAACCTGGTTAAATTTTAATTTCTCTATCCATAAAATGTGCTCAATAAAACAGAATGTTTTCAAGGATTATATACAAGAATAAAAATCTTTGAAAATGTTATAATATAAATGAATTCTTCCCGTTTTCTCCCTCCCTCCGTCTACCTCTTCTTTGGCCACAATAGCCAGCAATGGTGATGGCAGAGTGATGTATGGTTTAGACTTGAACATACTACCCTCTCCCACTCAGACCACAGGACCCACACTCAGATCCCTCACCAGGTTCCTTGACCCTCTCGTGTGTCAGCTTCTTATTTTGCAGCAAACAGTGAAAGCTCTGCAGGGTCCTCGGAAAGGTTGACAGTTTGGCGTCCCCTGCTTCAGGCAGATGCCTCCTCGGAGGTAACAAGGCCTTTCAAAATTGAGTGCGCTGCTGATAGCTAGAGGCAAAAGAGAACGTTCGAATCAAGTCTGGAGAAAGTAGAGGTTATTGCTGCTGTGAAAATGCTCAGAGGTCACTGTTCAGAGTGTATGGAAAGAATCTTTGCTATCATGCATGTTTATGGTAGTCAAGTGGATAAGCTTGGATGTCATCTCATCCTGTGTATTTGGTAGAGAGGCAGCTGAAGATGACTTTCCTAAGAAGACCTGGAATGTCATGAAGACATGATGAGTGATGATCGTATACCGAAGGAATGTTCATAACTCATTCTCTCTCTGTCCCTGTCTCTGTCTCTCTCTGTCCCTCTCTGTCTCTGTCTCTTTCTGTCTCCTTCCCTGTCTCCCTCCCTCCCTCCTCTTTGGCTTTCCTTCTCCTTTTAGCAGTACCTGGCACAGAATCGCATGTCTTACAGATGATTTTGGGCACAGAGGTAAGTTCCTAGTCATCCCTTAGTGTTTTACTTTCCAATGATCATTAACTTCAGGGAAGGAAAAAGCAAAAATAATGAGAAAGGCCATGATGGTTGGTATTTACCGTGCAGTACCTGGAAGACAGCAAAAAGAGCCAAGAGGAAAGCGTGGAGTCTCATTATTTTGGAGTTGGGTCCCACAGACCTGATGGTGAAAAAAAGAAGGTAAAATGAGGAGGTTGTTTCTCTAACAGAGGAACTCATGGTGGCCCACAGGTCTTTATTGAGACCAACTGTAAATAAAACTATTATTCACAGTTTAGAGTGATTTGATTATTTTCCTTTGCTAATAAAACCATAAATATTGTACTGTCCTAAGGCCCTGAATGTGCCATCAGTCACTCATAGTGATTCCTCCCAGTGGTACTGGCCTCCAGGCAGACTCCCTAGGTCCCACCCATTGCTGCCTGCTTCTTCCCTCAACACATTTCCACTACTAGATATGAAGATAGGATGAGGTGAGTCTGAGATATGAGTGTCAAAATGCCACCACATCCTGACATGGAGTCAGGCTATTACAAAAGGAGACCAAGAATGGTTCCTCACAAGCCAAGTCAGGAATCTGAAAATATGTTGATCTGCTGGGGATTTCAAATCTCCTTAAAAGGAAAATCCACTGTGGTTTGGGACTGGGTATAATCTTAGTAGGTATCTATGCTAAGGCAATAGTGACATTATAATTGTCAAGATAGTAAAAAGAATACATCCATTTACTTCTGAAATTTGAATATTATTGTTTGCTTGCACTTAAATTTATTGTTTTTGTGATTTAAAAACATATATTACAAAATCCCAAATAGTAGCGAAATACTAAAAGTGAAAGGTTAAAAAGAAAAGCCCTCATCACTTTCCACTTTTCAAATGTAACCATTATTTACAGTTTAGAGCAGTGGTTCTTAACCAAGGAGGTCAAATGACCCTTTCCATGATTAAGGGTTGCCTAAGACCATCGGAAAACACAGATATTTATTTACATTACAGTCCACAACAATAGCAAAATTACAGTTATGAAGTAGCAATGAAATGGTGAAGGTCACCACGACATGAGGAATCGTATTAAAGGGCTATCCTATGAGGGAGGTTGAGGACCACTGACTTAGAGTGGTTTAATTATTTTCCTTTGCTCATAAAATCATGTAAATACTATTTTAAATTTAGAATAGGTGATCAATTATCATAGCCACCTCACTCATATTTTTCCATTTAAAGACAATCTTGAAACATCTCTAATATTTGTTCAATTGTATTCATCTTAAATGTGTGTGTATCTTTAGAAATGTATGCGACTATGACCTTTCATTAATTCTTAGAAATGGAATATTGTAGCAAAATGTACTTCAAGATTTAGTACATGTTATCAATTGCTCATTTGGAAACTGCCCTATACTTTACTCTCTTATTAATGTGTATGAAAGCATCAACTATTAGTAATTAACTATTAATGTTATTGCCAAAACTGATTATTAGAAATTATTTTGATCTTTGTCAGTGAGATGACTGAGTAATAATATTTCTGTTTATATTAATAGGCATTTTAATTCTTTTTTTTTTTTTTGAGATTGAAGTGCTTTTCAGCCGGGCAGTGGTGGCACATGCCTATAATTCCAGCACTTGGGAGGCAGAGGCAGGTGGATTTCTGAGTTTGAGACTAGCCTGGTCTACAGAGTGAGTTCCAGGACAGCCAGGGCTACACAGGGAAACCCTGTCTCGAAAAACAAAACAAAACAAAATAAAAAAAAAAAAGAAATGCTTTTCATGTTCACTGGTTATTTTCGTCACCGATGACTCATTTTCAGGCTGCTCCACTCCTCTTTCTTCACGATTCCAAAGAATTTCATGTATGTTTAAGCTACATATCATTGTCACATGTAGCAGACAGATGGTTTCTGATTTGCTTTTGTCTGGCACTTTATCATCCAGTAGCTGATATTCATGGCTGTGTTCAATACTCCCCTATATATTAGTCATGTTCATCTTCTCTTAAGGAAGCTCATTTTACTTGTGGTTTTATCTAAATTCTGTCTGCATTTTTGGTCAGGGCAATCCTTAGTTCTTTGAGCCCCGTATTGGAGACAGTTCTAAAAGTCAATGGCAGTCATGCATTCTCAGTAATAATATGAAGAGTACATTTTGCCCCACCCAGAGATATGGAGTTCAGAAGCCCCCAGAAATCCCATTATTGAGTGTGGAATCTCATATAAAAAGCACAGGTATGGCTTCTTGCTAGGTTTTGGAGGAGCTGAGTCTGAGAGACCTTGACCACACAGTACTGTGAGGAAAGAAGATTTGGGAATGCTCGCCTACGGAGTACAGCATGGTACTATGGAAGGACATGCCTCATGCTCACTGGCTACACAATTTCAGAGCTCTTAATACCAACCTTGCCCAGCATGCCTGGATGCCACTGATTGTTTAGGGATTCCACTATCCTTATTCTTCAGACTGTATCTCCCCATGCTAGCCCTTCATAGTTTGACTCAAGGAGGGTGTATTAGGAATTGTTGAAAATCATGATCACTGTTCAGGATTTGATCTTACAACATAACTTCTGAATTATCAAGTTGGAAGTCATGGTACTGCCTTGTTAACATGTTAAATGGAAATTGTAGGAATTTTTTTGTTTTGTTTTGTTTTTATTTTTTAGGAAAAAAAGTCTAGAGCTTGATATTAGAGTTTGCCTTAATTGCATTTGTCTTATTAGCATGTCCTTGGTTCCATGTAATTAGGTTTTCCTATAGATTCAAAACATTTTCTCAACATTATTGACAGTTATGATGAACAATCATGTATTACAGTTTTTCTGCAAGACTTTCATTCGTTGTTTTGTTGTTTTCATTTGTTGTTTTGTTATGTTTTCTGAGGAGAAATGTGTTGATTTGCATTCTAATTTTCTCACTATCTCACACATGAATTTTTAATGTTTCTTTACCTTTTGGTAGTTATTTCTCCCACTTGCTACTTTTAATATTGCTGTGAGAATACCTGACTAAAGCAACTGATTCATACGAGCCATTATAGCAGAGAAGACATAGTCATAGGAGGCTCCATGGCGGTAGGACCATGTGGCCGAAACTTCACCTTCTTATAGCCTGGAGCAACAAGAAGCAGAGAACTCACCAGAAACAGGACCCAGTAAACCACAAGACCCACCCTCATGACTCACCTCTTCCAGATAGATCCAACTACTAAAGGCTTCCCAAACCTTTAGATAGATTCACAGCCTTCCCAAGGTTCCATTAGCTGGGAATCCAAGCATTCAATCCCAGAGTCCTAGGGAAATGTTGCAACTATAACACTTACTAGAAGTTTTCAAACATAAACACATAACCACATAAAGAATTGTCCTTTTGCCTCCTTATCTAATAGCACAGGATAACATTTAAATAACTAGAACCTCCAGAGATCAACTTCTTAACATATTATCTTATCCAAGGGAAACCATGGTCAGACAAGAAAGTAAATAAATGAATAAAACTTCACCTTACCACGGAACTTGCTGTAGACACTCTTAACTCTGAGCAACTTTTTCTCAGTAGAACACGGGTAATGGCTTATTTCTTCTCCATTTTCTTTCTTGTCCCTCGATACTCCACATAAGAGATACCAACTTCTTTAATATTCAAAAGCCAGAAGGGGAATAAATCAGATTTTTAAAAATAGATGCTTCTGCAATTTTTTTAACATGTGCGATACCTTCCATAAAAAGTCTTTGATTTTTCTTCCAGAATGTGATTAAGAATTTCAACTCATGCATTAAGCACAAGTTGTAGTTAAGCTCAGATGTTCTTAGAGATCAGAAATGAGTCTGTGTCTAGTAGAGAAACTGAAAGAATTTTAATGAGCACACAAAAGTCTGGTGCCTCTATGATCCTTCACCAGAGTATTCTCCCTTTAGGGTCCAGAAACAATGTGACTCTGTTCAACTTAAGAAATTTATTGAATAAGGAAAAAGCCAAGGGTATTTATCTAGCAATACTGGAAGAGTCATCACTGTTTGAAGCCCTGAAAACAGTCCATGAGAACGTAGAGAAAGTGAGAAAAAAAGTTAAATGTAATTCTTGATTTTTATGGAAGCAAAGTAAGGAAGAAAATTGTCCATTTCATCCAGTTTTTTCAGTTTTGTTGAGTATAGGCTTTTGAAGTAGGATCTCTTGATTTTTTGGATTTCCTCAGTTTCTGTTGTTATGTCTCCCTTTTCATTTCTGATCTTGTTAGGATACTGTCTCTGTGCCCTCTAGATAGTCTGGCTAAGGATTTATCTGTTTTGTTGATTTTCTCAAAGAACTAGCTCCTGGTTTGGTTGATTCTTTGTATAGTTCTTTTTGTTTCTATTTGGTTGATTTCAGCCCTGAGTTTGATTATTTCCTACCTTTGACTCCTCTTGGGTGAATTTGCTTCTTTTTGTTCTAGCACTTTCAGGTGTGCTGTCAAATTGCTGGTGTATGCACACTCCAGTTTCTTTTGGAGGCACTTAAAGCTATGAGTTTTCCTCTTAGGAATCCTTCCGTTGTGTCTCATAAGTTTGGGTATGTTGTGGCTTCATTTTCATTAAACTCTAGAAAGTCTTTATTTTCTTTCTTTATTTCTTCCTTGACCAAGTTGTCATTGAGTAGAGTGTTATTAATCTTCCACGTGTATGTGGGCATTCTATTGTTTATGTTGTTATTGAGGAGCAGCCTTAATCCATGGTGATCTGATAGGATACAAGGAATTATTTCATTCTTCTTGTACCTGTTGAGGCCTGATTTGTGACCAATTATATGGTCAATTTTGGAGAAGGTACCATGAGGTGCTGAGAAGAAGGTATATCCTTTTGTTTTAGGATAAAAAGTTCTATAGATATCTGTTAAATCCATCTGTTTCATAACTTCTGTTAGTCTCACTGTGTCCTTGTTTAGTTTCTCTTTCCATGATCTGTCCATTACAGAGAGTAGGGTGTTGAAATCTCCCACTCTTATTGTGTGTGGTACAATGTGTGCTTTGAGCTTTAGTAAAGTTTCTTTTATGAATATAGATGCCCTGATATTTTGAGCATAGAGGTTCAGAATTGAGAGTTCATCTTAGTAGATCATACCTTTGATGAGTATGAAGTGTCCCTCCTTATCTTTTTTGATCACTGTAGGGTGAAAGTCGATTTTATTCGATATTAGAATGACTACTCCAGCTTTTTTCTTGGGACCATTAGCTTGGAGAATTGTTTTCTATCCTTTTATTCTGAGGTAGTGTCTGTCTTTGTCACTGAGGTGGGTTTCCTGTATGCAACAAAATGTTGGGTCTTGTTTACCTTCTGATAAAGTCTATGTCTTTTTATTGGGGAATTGAGTCCATTGATATTAATATATTAAGGAAAAGTAATTCTTGCTTCCTGTTATTTTTTGTTGTTAGAGCTGGAATTCTGTTCATGTGGCTATCTTCTTTTAGTTTTGTTAGAAGATTACATTTTTGCTTTTTCAGAGATGTAGTTCCCCTCCTTGTGTTCAGTTTTCCATTTATTACCCTTTAAAGGGTAATATATTTGTGGAAATATATTGTATGAATTTGGTTTTGTCATGGAATACTTTGGTTTCTCCATCTATGATGATTGAGAGTTTTGCTGGGTATGGTAGTCTGGGCTGGCATTGTGTTCTCTTAGGGTCTGTATGAAATCTGCCCAGGATCTTCTAGCTTTCATAGCCTCTGGGGAGAAGTCAGGTGTAATTCTGATAGGCCTGCCTTTATATGTTACTTGACCTTTTCTCCTTACTGCTTTTAGTATTCTTTCTTTTTTTGTGCATTTGTTGTTTTTATTATTATGTGACAGGAGGAGTTTCTTTTCTGGTCCAGTCTATTTGGAGTTCTATAGGCTTCTTGTATGTTCATGGGCATCTCTTTCTTTAAGTTAGGGAAGTTTTCTTCTATAATTTTGTTGAAGATATTTACTGGCCCTTTAAGTTGGAGGTCTTCATTCTCTTCTGTACCTATTATCCTTAGGTTTGGTCTTCTCATTGTGTCCTTGATTTCCTGGATGTTTTGCTTTAGGAACTTTTTGCATTTTCTTTGACCGTTGTGTTGAAGTTTTCTATGGTATTTTCTGACCCTGAGATTCTCTCTTCCATCTCTTGTATTTCGTTGATTATGCTTGCATCTGTTTCCTGATTTCTTTCCTAAGATTTCTATCTCCAGAGTTGTCTCTCTTTGTGATTTCTTAATTGTTTCTACTTCCATTTTTAGGTCCTGGATGGTTTTGTTCAATTCTTTCACCTGTTTGTTTGTGTTTTCCTGTAATTCCTTAGGGGATTTTTGTGTTTCCTCTTTAAGAGCTTCTACTTGTTTACTCGTGATCTCCTGAATTCTTTATGAGATTTTTTTTGTTTCCTCTTTACGGGCTTGTACCTCTTTACCTGTGTTCTCCTGTATTTCTTTAAGGGAGTTATTTGTCCTTCTTAAATTCCTCTAGCACCATCGTGAGATATGACTTTAGATCCAAATCTTGCTTTTCTGATGTTTGGGATATCCAGCACTTACTATGGTGGGAGTACTAGGTTCTGATGAAGCCAAGTAGTGTTGGTTTCTGTTGGAAGGATTCTTGCATTTGTCTTTCACCATCTGTTGACTTCTGGTGTTAGATGTTCTTATTGTCTCTGACTAGTGCTTGTTCTCCTGTGGGTCTGTAAGCCTGTGTCAGTACTTCTGGGAGATCAGCTCTCCTCTGGTAAATCCCGGGCGCAGATGGCTGTGGATCAGTTGTCCATCCTGCATCCTGGGGTCAGAGCACACCCTTGAGACAAGATCTCCACTTGTGGGAAAGGTGCAGAGAGGGCTATGGGTCTGTTGTCCCTCCTAGGTGTGGTCTGAGGTAGAAATGATACTGACCAGGCTGCCCTGCGACTTGTGAGGCCTGTGCCTCCCAGCTGTTCCCGCCTTAGAAAGTCAGCAGGGAGAATATGATAGATCTCTAATGCCCTGACTGTGTTTTGATCACACAGATGGTGCTAAGGAGCTGAAGGGATCACGGAGTCAATGATTTTCAGACTGGTAGATATGCTCTAAGAATATTTGAAGGGCTACTCCTTCCTGAAACAGGAGTGGCTACTGAGGTGGGGAATCTTCTTGGTCAACTTAGCTGAATATAAGATAGGTTTTGGGTATGTGTGTGAAGTGTTTCACAAAGGTTTAACTAAGGAGGTTAAATATGGATAGCACTAGTCTATGTCCTGAAGTCTTAGAGTGAATACAAAGTTGAAAAGGAGAGAACAAAATGAGCACCATTACTTAATATTCTGTTTTCTGACTGCCTACATGGGAGTCAGCCTGGAACCCCACCATCATGGAAGGTGGGGATTCCCTTGCTGCTCTGTGGCCTGCCATGCCCTCACCTTTGTGATTTCTATTATTTCATTGTTCTTCATTGACTGTAACATTTCATAATCCATTTGTGTTGTTCAGTTGGGTACTATCACAAAATGGACGGGACTGTTTGGGTTGTTGAAACAGTAATTTGCACACAATTCTGGAATTTGGAAATCCAAGACCAAGGAGGTGATAAGGATGCATCATACCCAGGCCTCTCTCCCTTAGTGCCCGAGATGCTACTTTCTGCCATTTCATCTGATGACTTTTCATCTGTGAGCAGAACCTTCTGATATCACTTCCTTTTTTAATTAGATATTTCCTTTATTTATATTTCAAATATTATCTGTTTTCCTTGTTTACCACCACAAAACCTCCTATCATATCCCTCCTCCCCCTGCTTACCAACCCACCCACTCCTACTTCCCTGTCCTGGCATTCCTCCACACTGGGGTATAGAGCCTTTACAGGACCAAGGGCCTCTCCTCCCATGGATGACCAACAAGGCCATCAGAGGATATGCGGCTGGAGCCATGGGTCCCTCCATGTGTATTCTTTGGTTGGTAGTTTAGCCTCTGGGAGCTCTAGGGGTACTGGTTCATACTTTTGTTCCTTCAATGGGGCTGCAAACACCTTCAGCTCCTTAGGTTCTTTCTCTAGGTCCTCCATTGGGGCCCTGTGCCCAGTCCAATGGTTGGCTGAGAGTGCCTGTCTCTGTATTTGTCAGGCACTGGCAGAGACTCTCAGAAGACAGCTATATCAGGCTCCTGCCAGCAAGCACTTGGCATCCACAGTAGTAGGGTTTGGTGACTGTATCTTCTTCTCAGCACCTCACAGTACCTTCTCCAAAACTGACCATATAATCAGTCACAAAACAGGCCTGATATGCCTTCTTAAGCTTTTTTGCTTAAGATGTACACTCTCAGGTCCAAAGGAGACTCCATTTCCCCAAACTCTCCTGGTTAGATTAAAGCCAGCATTCCTCAGGAACTTGTGAAGCCTGTTTCCCTCTAACAAATGAGTCATTTCCCTCATAACTGGTAGAAGGTGCACTTAGCTATCTATGGTGTCCATTAACATACTAAAATGCATGCTGGCCTCCAGGCTCCCTCCAGTATCACAAGTACCCATACTTGAGAGTCAATGCTGACACCCTAGCTTTTCCCTTCTCCTCTCTTACTCTAGACTTCTCACACCAATGGGCTTCACCATCCCCAGCTACTGAGTCTCCTTTTGGTCTTACTATTTCAGATAGATCACAATTTTGTTCTCCTTTGCTTATACTCTCTCTTTATATCACACACACACACATACACACACACACACACACACTCCCCTACACAGCTCTCCATTCCTCTATCTCTCTGTTCTGCTCCTGTTTCTCTCATAGTTGGGTCCAGTCTGCTTGCTATGTGTTCTCTCTCTCTCTCTCTCTCTCTCTCTCTCTCTCTCTCTCTCTCTCTCTCACACACACACACACACACACACACACACACACACACACACACACACACCTTTCCTACATCCTTCCCTCCCTCTCTTGCTCTGCTCTGGTTTCTTCATACCTCTGGCTATTCTCTCTCATATCTACAATAAAAACCATCCCCTTAACCATACCATGGAGTGCTCATGTCAGTTTATATACCAATGGCCTTATTTAGCCTTAATCACCTTTTTGAAAACCTTGCCTTCGAACACAGTTGCAGAGACTGAATTCTTTCTAACTCCAACTTTTCCTGTGTCCTCTGCAGGTTTGTGTGGGTGGGAAGTCCCCACTATTTTCTATGCCTACGAGCCTGGCCTTTTCAAGAACATCTCCTGCCATGAGAGTCTTGAATATCCAGACACTGATGACAGAGTTGGTTGCTATGCTGATATCTACTGGATTCACTAAGCTTACCAGAAGACACAGTATCTATCCTCTGCTCCATTTGGAGCATTCTTGAGCTTCCCAGGCATTCACAAGGCATTCTCTCATTCTTCCCCTTCATCCTTCCCATCAAGAAAAACACTATTGGCAGATAGTCCCATGTGTGCTCACCACAAAAGTGCAGAGCAGGACTCTGTGATTCTTGTGCCTTTTCATTTTGCCTCTCTATTGACTCTATCAACTCCAGGCTTTGGGGAACTTAACTCCACAGAGTATGGGGTGGGAGAATCCCACACTCCATACACCCTAATACTGGACCTGGGCCTTCCCAGAGAGAGTAGACCTCTTTCCTTGTCAGTATCATAAAAAGAGAGCACTTCTAGGTCCCTTCAGAACTTCCAAATCTAAAAATAAATAATTAAATAAAGTCCTTCCTATGGAAAAACTAATAACACTGGAACATGGATTTATACTAAGAGCAATAACAAAAGAATATTGACAGAGGAGTAAAGTTGAGGGGTGAAGGCAGAGAAGATAGAAGGATTGATCCCTTAGTCTCAGAAATGTAGGTCCTTATTTTTACAGGTGAGGAGGATTTTCATTCTGAAGTTAAAGCTGAATGAAAAACAAAAATAAAAAAGAGAGGGCATGATAGAGAAGATCCTCTGGGTGCACATTAGCCAAACATCATAAGAGGGAGGGTCTAAGGGATGTTGGGACAACCTGGCCAGGCCTACTTTGATAGGTAAACAGGCACTTCAGCAGTTTGTTCCAGAGTTTGAGACTTAACAAGGTGATTATGCCTGATAAAATGATTTTTGTCTAGAGTCAGATAACATGTGTTTCAAAAACTAAATGGGCAAAAAAAGAAAGAAAGAAAGAAAGAAAGAAAGAAAGA
>JADRCC010265316.1:1380-13180 GCA_019843855.1 Hylomyscus alleni | reverse complement strand
CTTTTTTTTTTTTTTTTTTTTTTTTTTTTTTTGGCAGTAAACTTTATTCTAGCAAGTCAGAATCTGGTAAATTCCCCACATTGGCATCAGGAATGGACAAGGAATGAAGGAATATGCTGCACTACTTTGAAAAATCACTACAAACGTATTTGAAATTTCTATATAATCTTTAAAAGTCACCAGTGGCTTACTATTTGTTATTGGCTAATTGGAGAATGTATGCTCTTGGATGATTAAAAAAGGTGGGGAATACAAAGTGTTTGAATGTCCCTTCTCCACAAGTCATCTTAGCAAATGAACACTGGAGAAAGAAATTGGCTGTAAGTTCCTGCTTTGTAGCAAAATAAGGATTGATCGTACAACGGGTGTGTAATTATACAGAACACCAGCCCATTGACATCATCATCCATTAAAAACATCTGTGATGGTCAGCCAACACTGCCTTTGTATTATTAACTTTGTTTTAAAAGTCATATTTGAGACCACTTATTTGATGTGGCACTGAGTTATGTGTGGGAAGAGGGAAAAGAAAGATGAATACAACCCTGATTTTATTCAGTGTCACCTTCACATTGCTAAGGACGTGGAAGAAAAGTATACTATTGGTTTTAAAGTATACTATTTGTCTAGCACGCTATCTGGTAGAGTTGGGAAGGAAAAAGCTGGTGAAACCTCAGAGAGGAAGGAATTTAAATGCCTGCCTCATGAGAAAATTCCCCCATTCTACTTCACGGCCTTGTAAAAGTCAGGCACACTGAAAGAGAGATAGGGAGAGATTACCCATGAACCTCTTAGAGGAACGATCAATCATCCTTAAGCAATGAAATCCCTAATGTAATGGTTCCCAAATTTTGCTGCACATTAGAATCTGAGGAGATTAGACCCTGAGGGGATTTTTAAAAGCCTGGATGCTCAGATATGTGCCATCAAATTAAATCACAATGTTTAGCAATAGGGCCTAGGCAACAGCATTTCATAAAGGTAATTTCTCCCACACAACCAAGTTGAGAACTAGAACTGTGACACCTTTCTCCTTTATGAGCATTTAAGTTAATCTTTCCAATTA
This sequence comes from Hylomyscus alleni, assembly GCA_019843855.1. NCBI lineage: Eukaryota > Metazoa > Chordata > Mammalia > Rodentia > Muridae > Hylomyscus > Hylomyscus alleni. The sequence continues at coordinate 12,114 of JADRCC010265316.1, read as the reverse complement.
CCCTAAGAAAGAGGATTATATTTCACAGATGATGAAAAGTTCAAAAGGGCCAAATATGTTGTCCAGGGTCTTGAATTATAAGACAGTAAAACTGGAATTTGAATGTAGCAATTTAATTACACAGGAGTCTACATGTTGAAATTTTATACAACAGTGCTTGCCAGAATTTTGTTCCCATATTCCACATTAAGAGAATCCCATGTCAATGTGCTGAGAGTTTATTAGGTATCTGCTACATAAATCACACAGTTCTAGTCACACTGTGTGCTTCTAGGTACAGTCAAGGAGATATAGTCCACTTCTGATAAATCTCATAACTCTTGTTTAGTTGTCATTTCATTTATTCTGTTGAAGCTTTATTAGCCCAAGAATATCAGAAACAAGACTATAGTCTGACAAAATCAGATTTCTTTTTTTATTGGATATTTTCTTTATTTACATTTCAAATGTTCTCCCTTTTCCTGACTTCACCTCCGAAAAAACCCCTATTTCCTCCCCCTTCCCCCTGCTCATTTCTTGGGTGACTTAGCCATAGAGCATCCTTGGTCATAAATATCAATAGGGAAGAGTCTGGGGTCATTGGTAGGAAGGTAGTATCTCCTAAGGGAGGAGGGGAAACCCTGCGGACATTTCACAAGTGTTATCTATGTAGCCTTGGGAAAAACAGTGCTTTCTTTAAGGTTACATCTGGCTTTATGTATCAATTTTCCCACTTGAAATAATGACAAAACTATTTATTCTTAACCCATGCTAAGTTTTATCCTTTCAATCCCAGGCAGATTTAGATTCTTCTTGGGTTTTTGCCCTTTTCCAATTAGGTGTGTCTGAAAGACACATTGACATTCATATAACCCATGAATAGATTTATTGATTTCCAGATGAGCTAAAAAAAAATATTTCACATAGGAGGACATGTCAACAATGATGAATTCTGAATAAGATGGGTGTTTGAGTTATTAGTGTTATACTAACAATTTCTACATTTTAAATATTCTTTAAACAAAATATCAGAGACATTTAGTCAAGGATACATAGGGGCTCTGGTACATTTTTGTAACTTCCCATGATCCCTAAACTATTTCAAATATTTAATTAAGCCATAAAAATGTGTACTAGGAAGACAGTTTTGATAACACAATTTGGAGCTCAGGATGGAGTTCCGTTGCTAGTGTGCTTACCTGTTAGACACTGTGCTCTGGGTTCTGTTCCCAGTACTGCATATAACAGGAATCCTACCACCAGTGACGGAAAATCAAGAGAATCAAAAATTCAAGTATATTCTCAGATGTATCCAGAGCTTGAGACCAGCCTGGGCTACATGAGACCCCATCTAAATAAATAAAAGCACTTTCCCAATATAGTCTGGCTTCCTGTTCTTCCACAAATAGTCTGCAAGTAGTTATACCAGTGTTCTTTTATACAGGTCCCTGGATTTATCTCTTACATACAATAGTATTGTCAGTGTACAGTGACTAGTAGGTACAGATCTCTAAAGACTTACAGGTATGAGAACCACTTGTTCATCAATATGCCAGTTGAATATAGTTTACACCATATATTACAGTAGGGAAGAACATAAGGAGAACGTATAAGAACAGGAGGGAAGAATAGAAGGAAAGGCATGGGAAACCAAGACATTAAGGGAAACAGAATACCTTGCCAGGCCAACACTTGGGCATAAAGCAAGGTGAATTAGAGTTGGAGTCTTCTCACTGAAATTAAGGGATGTAGGTTTGCATATATACACTATATATGTATTGTTTGTAACTACCTACTTGAATATATATCTATATTTGTATAACCTTTATAGCACCTACCTATAGGCCTTTTACTTGCTAGGTATTCAGTAAATGTCTTGAAGGAATGACTAATATACCATTAAAAAAATGCAACCCATCTTCCCTTTCTAAATAATCTGAAGCCCAAATATATAGGGTAGGGGCTTGTGTTCAGGAAAAGGAAAGTAGCAGGCAAAAAAGAACATACTCACCACCAATAACCCTGAGCTCCCTTTGCATCAGGCTTTGGTGACCAGTTTTGGCCATGTCCTTCCATCTTGGACCCTGAACCATGCCCATGAGGGTCATGCATCTTTGAACACAATGCGATTATCACTAATGAAAATGGCATTCTGCTCACTTCTCCCATTGTTTAGCTTTAGTGGGAAGTCTCATAAGTGTTCACCTTTCCATCACTCATTTCTCAGGACTCTGATTTACAACAAACATGTGGATTCGGGAGGGACTGGGTAGTGGTAGGTAAGGAAAAAGTGCACTACCTTCAGGATTTGGGTAGCATACGTTGTCTGAAAGGGTGGTCAACAATTTGCCTACTGATGAGTTTTCTCCTTCACCTCTGGAGAGAAATGTTCCACTGCTCATCATTTCAGATAATTGGGTGTGGGGATAGGGACACTTCTGTTCCTGATAACCTTATTATGTGTTTATCAGGAGCAGACACTGCCCAGGTTGTCACGACAACCAGCAATGATTCAAAGCTTCCCTGAAAGGTCTGTATCTCTGGCAAATAATCAGCCTTTAGCTCTCAGCAGATGCTGAACTGAGCAGCCAATCACAGGTGAGCTGGGAAAATATGACATCATAGTTCAGCTGGTCCAAAAAAAATTTTTTTTTTTGGTTTTCTATTTTTTTTATTGATTCATTGTCCCCTAGATGATCTCTCTCTCCCTTTCCTTCTCCTTCTCCCTTTTCTCTGTTTCTCTCCTCTTCCTCCTTCTCTCCCTGCCCTCTCCCAGGAGAGCATGCATGCAAGCACACACACATAATGGCAAATCGCTCACAAACAACAGCAACAAAAGCCAAGTTTTCTGAATTCAATTCACTGTGCAGTTTGACTTGCATTCTCCAAAAGCAGTGATTGGGAGTGCAAGGAAAAGGACTGAGTAATTTTCTTGGGAGAACCGTCAGAGAGCATTGGCTCAATTAAATAATGTGGTTTGCTATGTATGACCATAATGGAGACAGAGGTAATTAACACCAAGTTAGAAGAGAGAAACTTCCTACTTATTATTTCACTCCAAGCCACCTGGATTTAATCATTTTCTCCTTGTCTTTCACCAACTCCCTCACGAAATGAAGGAGGACAGAGGCAGTTGACAACTGGATCCTTTCAGGTTCTTCAAGGCAGGCTTTTGGTGTGGCCTAATGATGAACCAAGGTTAGGGCAGACCCTCTGTTCCCAGAATCGTGTATATGTGTGGCCTCATCAAATTGATGAAGGAGGTGTATGTTTCTTCAATTCATCAGGTTTGCTTCTGTGTTATTAGTCATGTACACCTATACAACAATTCAGGGATAGGCAACGTGAGTTTTACAGAGAAGAAAGTTAATACCTGGGGAAATTGAACTCTTGTTCAAGGATTTGTCCAGTTTCTGGGTCCTGTGCCACAACTCTGGCTTCAAGAAGATGGTGAGTTCTTAGCTATATGCTTCTCCCTGCCCCACAGTCTTTAGTGGTTTTGGAGACAATTTTGTGGCATATCTGAACTCCCTGTATGTATTTCATATGCAACCCACAAAACTGCTTGCTTCAGGAGAGCTTCAGAAGCTTAATATAGTGAGGCAGGAGGACAAGCAGAAAGAAGATCAGTTACAGTGAGTACAACACATAGTGGTGCCTAGACACTGAGTAGAGATGGACTAGGCACTTTTCTCCTATTTCATGCCTGGACACCAGTGCTGAGCAAATTGGGGTAGGAGGCAGCTTACAACTGCCTGTAATTTCAGCTCTAGGGGGTACGAGGCATGCAAGTGGTACACAGACATATGGGCAAAACAACCACACAGCTAAAAAGTAATACAATTTTCAAGTGTACCTGTTTCGGAAAATAATGTGAAGATGGAGAGCTACAAACTCTCTCAGCATTAGTTACCAAGAAGTTTCTGGCTATGGGAGTTAAGGTAGGAGTGTAAAGAAAGCCAAGACATACTGGCCATTTGTACCCTGTAGATGACATATTATTATTTTCCTGCATCCAGCCTATAGTCAGGAATGTCTAAGTTCACTATATCTTTGATTGCCCTACCTGAACCACTAGCCTGACAGTCAGATAGCTTTCAGGATAGCTAAGGTTCTGATTTTAAGCACTCTCCCGAATTATATTTTTGATTCTAATTCTGACTTTACAAGTAAAATGTAGTATATAGTTATTATTTAAATTCATTCAAACAAAGCCAGTCATGCTAACTCCAGTTTGTCATCTCAGTACTGGGAAAGTAGAAGCAGAGGATCAGGAGCTCAAAGTCATCTTCAGCTACATGATGCGTTTGGAGCTGCCCTTAGCTTTTTCCAGACTGTCTTAAAGAAAAAATGAAAATAAAGGGCATTCAAACTGTACAGATGTTTGCTTCCCTTTTTATACAGTCACATGAATAAAACAATTGTAACCTGCAATTTTTAACTAACCATTTTAACTTTATTCTGTACACTGAAAAGAATGGATTACTTCTCCTTGGGATTGTGTGGCCAGCTGCTGCTGCCTACCATTCCAAGAGAGTATCTTAATACATAAATGTGAAGTAAAGCTCCGATTGAATACAAGTCCCTTTAGCACCATGGTAAAGTAAAACAAAGCAAAGCAAAGCAAAACAAAACAAAACAGAATAAAACAAAAAAATTGATGCACCATTGTTAAGTTTGACATTGTCTATATAAAGAAAACACACATACTTGTAGGTCATAATTTAAACCATTTATTTCCATGATCACTCTTTCAGCAGTTTGCTGATTTTGACTTATGTGGTTTCAAGATAAACACATATATACACACAATTTTTAACAAGTATAAAATTATAGAGTACATATTGTCTTGCAATTGCTTTTTACACCTAAAAACGTGTCAAGGTGTACTCTTATTTTAGCATATGGGAATTCACATGATTGCTTTTATCTGAGGGATATTTAGGCTATCTTTTATATGATATTTATACTCTTATATTAGATAAAATAATGAATATTCTTGAGCACATATCTTGGTATGCTGTCATGAAGATATCTATAAACATTTTTCTTGACTTAGAATAGCTAGGTAAAGTGACATATCCATTTTTTAATTTGATAAGTCTTACTCACTTCTCAGTCCCATCAATGGTATGGTATATGAGAGAGTGTGATATTTCCTTTATTTAGGATTTGACTGCAATGAAGACACTAACTTTAATTTACTTATAAATGTCCCACTTTGGCTATCTCTCTTCTCTTCTAAATCATAGACATGGTTTGATTGCTAGGAACTAGCACAGAGACACAAACTTAAAATGGAAATTTTGAGTGACATTAGTTTTTGCTGATGGCACATCACATTTGGTACCACAAGGCCAAAAAGAAAAAAAAGAAATAAAAAAAGATTAGTTGTACCATCAAAAATAAGTGACGGTCTCCATTTATATATAAAAGAAACAATGTTCCCGTCTCCCAAACACACTCCTAAATTGCATTATAGCATGATAGAAAGGACCTGGAAGATACAGAAGGAAGCCTGGTTTGTATAACCATGTTTTTCTACGATGTAATGTGCTGGTGACTTCAGAGCCCTGGGATTCCACTGTCCATTCCATGACATTCAGATCATAATGTTTGCTGAGGTAAACTGTTGTGGGTATTGTGAGAATTTAGTGGCGAGATACAAAGAAAGTTTGTAATCTGAGATATATGATACACATCCCAAGTGGTTATTAAGGATGCATCCTTAAACTAGAGGACCTTCTCTGCAAGGGAGAAGGTAGTGGGAGTTAGGAGGAAAAAAGTACACAGAGATGAAACATTAAGCTTGTACAGTTCAGAGCCCTTTCCTCTTGCTCCATATTTTTGGAGAACAAACTGCACTGGTAGAAGTCTATATTAAGAATAACATAGGTTGTCACCATTTTACACAAGGATTCACGTCTTTCCTTTTGGGCTTACAACCTTGTTTGAATGACATTACTATGCTTCCATTTGTCATGTACCTAATAGGATTTTGCCCCTCCCCACACTTACTTTCTGTAATCACTGGGGAGAGAAGAAATACACATATGAAATGTTTAAATAACCTTGTGAAGTGACTGCATAAATAGCTCCGAGTTATAGCTGAGGTATATGTGAGGATTAGAATGAAATCAAATACCTTTTAATTACAATTTAAATCAATACCCCAGTTGAATCATTACCAGGAAAATCCTGTTACGCTTCCTTATTTTTTTAAAGTATTTAGTTTGAAAGAACCCAACATAAATGGAATTTACAAATAAGATACGTTACCATTAAGTAAATGACATTTAGATGAGTATTTTTTAGATTACTTCCATCATTATGTGTAAAAAAAAAATCAATGGTATGTAGTTACTGTTTTAACCCCAAAGTTAATTAAAAAAGATATCTGTAAAGTCATTGTAAGCAGAATCATTCTGATTTCAACCTATTAATCAAGAATGGGAGAGAGAGTCTGTGTTGCATTAGAAGGTAACCACTGGGATCTGTTTTAAAGGCTATTTTTAAGTACCATGTTTTAAAACAAAGCTTACCTTGTATACTATTTTCTTATAAAGCCAGTGCATATTTTCATTTAATACCATGTTTCATTTTCATTAAGCATACATTTCAGCACATTAGAAAATCCATGAACTTTGTACTTAGGTTTAAATATAAATCCCTGTTCTACTACTTTCTACAGTCTTTATACAATACTTTACATAGTATGTGTAAATATGTATTTTTTTTTATTGAAGGAAAACGTTGCAAAGTCATCCCGTAAGACCGGTTTGGATCATGTCGCTTGTTGAGTCTCTACTGTCCTTTTCCCTATTTTGTTGGAGGTTGTTCCCTTTCAGTTCCTGATGTTATTCAAAATGAATTAATTCTCACCCCCACCCCAACTTTCCCAGCTATCTGAGTCATTATCTCTTGTTAATCCAGAGATCATTCGTGTGTCTCTTCCTCAGAGGATCTGACAAAAAGGTGAAATTCAGTTTAGGTGTTGAAATGAATTGTGTGGTAATTGTGAAGAAATGAATGTTGGGTCTTCTGCAGTGTTGAGAAAATTAAACCAAAGAGGCATCAGAAAGAGTCACTATTCATTTTGGCTATTCACTTTTGCAAGGATGCATTTATCTTTATTTTCAAAAAGTTTAAAAGTAGAGAACAAAATAGCCTATAATCCCTGTACTTTAACCTAACTATTACAGTTTTATGCTCCCTCCCTTCTGTATTGGGAAGCAAATTTTACATCATTGTACTTTGAATATACATACTATTGTGCAGCCTATTGTCTCATTGCAGAGATTTGACATAATTTGTATGATCTGCCAAAATTCTAGGGAATATGGATTTAAGAGCAAGAAGTGATGCTTTCCAGAGGTAGATTTTAAATGGCTTAGGACACCTGTATAATTTTGAAAATTTCTCGTAAAGACAAGAGAAATCAGTAAAGGTTTTAGGGAAAAGACGGCAAGGGGATTTGTGTGAAATCAATGCACTCAATTGGAAGAATAATTATTCCTTTTTGCATAATGCCACCTGTTTTGAAATGTATGTTTCATTTGCAGAAGACTATTTTTCTCCTGCTTAAACTGCTACCTTTCTTAATTCCACCGCTACATCCCTCCCACCCTCTTACTTGTCTATGCAACCTGCTAGGCTGACAGGTGGTGTCCCAAGTCCAAATTTCCTCAAGAAAGCCTGCTCCAGTAGATGGATTCCTTAGCCTGAAAATGCATTTCAACGCCTAGTGTTTGTAAGAGTGGCAAGCCAGAAAGATACATAAAATGTTCCTCTCCACTTCTGTCTGGTGTCTTTCTCAATGGCTCCACCTTCCTCTTTAGACAATCCCGACAGTGTAGAAGTTTCCATCTCCCTTCCTTCTCCTCTCTCCACCCCCCTTCACTTTCTCCCCCCTCCTAGGGCGCTTCCTGCCTGGAAACAAAAGATTGGTCCCCAGTAGCCCACTCAGGGCGATTTTACTTTTATGCTCACCATCTGATTGGCCTAGGTACGGTGCAGAGCCCAGGTGACGTCATAGCATTGAAGAGCTAGGGAGCGGTTGCTGAGCAGAGGGGCTCTACAGCAGGCAGGCAGCTGTGGCCGCAAACTGTCTGGGGTCTTACACAGGGGGCTGCAGCTTTTTCCCCTCTGGGAGTAAGTGCATTGGGCGAAAGAAGAGCCGTGGGGGGAGCGGGCTGGGCTTGGGGCTGCGGCTGCGGCCGCTGGGCTGCAGCTCCCCAGCCCAACTGCCAGCGTGCTCCGAGGTACCGGAAAGGTCTTGGCAGGGTGGCTGGACCCTTGGCAGGTAAATCCCACGACTTCTGTACTGTACCGGGCTAGCTCAGGGGAGGGGAGGATGCCGGGCAGATGTTCTTTCTTGGGTCCCCCTCCAGCTCTTGCTGTGCCCCAGCTTTGACTCTCCTACGTGGCTCCTTTGCCCAAGCCCTGGGACCCAGCGCACAGGGCTTGATGGTCTTTGCTCAGGCAGACGAGTGGGTGTGTCCCGGCTGGTCCTCAAGGACCTAGGCTTCTTACCTTGGCCAAGCCCAGGGTTAGCTTACTGGGGTTTGGGCCGCCGGGGGCAAAATCCGCCCTGAAAGCTATGTCAGACTGTAAGTCTCCTACCATCTTCCCGTGCACCCCCACCCCCCACCCCGCTTCAGCCACACTTTGACAGCAGCCCTCTAGAGAAGGGGAGGGGGTGTGGCTGCAGTCTGGCCAAGTCTGCATCAGAACAACCTGACTGAAACAGAAAAGTGCCAAATTTCTTAAAAGGCAGCTTTCCTTTCTTTAAAAATTTTTTTTACCCCCCTCCCCTTTTCTCTTTGGGGGATGGTAGTGACAGGAGGACCTTCCCCCCCTTTTCTTTTCCCTTTTCTGTGGGGACTGAATGGATTCAATATGGCCCTTAGAAAAGCATGGCACCCCCCCTTGGCCCCTGTCTTTGTCTGGGGAGTGGGGTCATGGGGTTTGCTGCTTCCTCCCTTCCCACTCTGTAGCTCCCAGAAGACGCTGCCCTCAGTTTGTGACCTGCTACGATGACTGGCATACTTCTGAGTGAACAGAACATTTCAGATTCAGGCTCTGGCAGGCTTTCCTTCCCTAGGTGGTAGCTGGGGGTAGAGTGTGGGTGTTGGGGGTATAGATGGTTTTTCGAAGGAGGGAATCAGAGGCTCCATTGGGTTTGGTTTTTGCTTGTTTGCTTGCTTGTTTGTTTGTTTGTTCCAACCTTCCAGAGTCCAATTCCAGATTCTAGCTTTGGGGTTTCTGGGCTGTGTGGGTTGTAGAAGCAGAGGGAAGGGTGAGTGCCTTGGCTTTGGGAAGCATGATGGGGGTGGTTTGCAGTGCTATTTAAAACAAGTGGCTTTCACTGGGGAAGCCCTTAGCCATGTTAGTTTTGCTCCCTTCCCCAATGGTTTTGCAGACTCAAATCCAGGCCAACTGTATGGCTGTCTGAGGTGTTGGAACAGAAGGAGGTCCATTCCTGTTGGTGACAGCACTGTGGCCCTGTTCTAGGATGAGCCAGGTATAAAAGGTCAGTGTGGTTTTCACTGGGCCATGTGTAAAATTATAATTGGTCAGGATGTGTGATTTGGCACTTGAGCTTCCAATCACGGGCACCTTTAAGTAAAGGGGCTCACTGTGGTAATGGACGTAAATGGATGATTAATAGGCTGGGATCTGGGAAGAGAGCCAAGTAGCCCTCTTTTTTTTTTTTCTTTTTTTTTTTTTTGATACAAATGTCATACTCCTCTGTGTCCATGCAAGAGACAACGTGAAAAGAATCTGGAAGGTATGCTGGGTTAAAGCTAGCTGTTGGTAATCCAAAATCCAGAGAGACCTCAGGATGTCAAGAGTCAGGTTCTTTCAACCTTCCAACAGACCAGTACACATTGAGATGAGAGTGCAAGCAGTGGTCCGCAAGACCCCACGAACATAAAAGTGCTCATCCTTCCTACAGGTTGTGGGGTTTTTTCCCTGCTTAAAGGTGGAAGTGGTCTACAGAACAGACATGTTTGCTGAACGTTTGGAAGAGACTGGGTAGTAGATGTATTTGATAGATGAGGAAAGTGGAAAATGACAGTAAAGATGGCAGAGGTTGCCATTATAGAGATTCTGCTATTATAAAGTCAAGACTAAACACAAGGTCAAAGAGGATGACTAACACAAGAGAAATCAGTTCTAGAAACCGGAGTGAATTGGTTGGAGCAAATGGAGCTGGTAGAGGCAGAGTTGTAGTGGGAGATAAAAAGCCAGCATCTTGCCAGGAGCTCTAGAGTCCTATTTTCTCTGGTGAAATTGTAATGGAAAAGTTTTGCTAGTCAAGTCAGCAGGGGCTCAATCAAGGATTTTAGGGACCTTTTCGTAGCCCATTCTCAGGAACCAGTAACTTCAGTTAAGGGAATGAGAAGAAACTTGATGAGGAGCAGTCTCAAACAAACAAACAAACAAACAAACAAATAAAAAACCCAAATGCTTTCATATTGGGTGTGAGAGAGCAGGGGATGAAGGATGGAAAGGAGAGCAGGAGAGCTATGATCTAAGACAGGAGTCTGACTGTTTTCCATGGGTGAGTTAGGTTTGGGACAAAAACAGACAAAAAAAGAAAAGAAAAGAAAAGGAGAGAGAGACAGAGAGACAGAGAGATAGAGAGACAGACAGAGAGAGAGACAGAGACAGAGACAGAAAGACAGAGAGACAGACAGAGAGACAGACAGAGAGAGAGACAGAGAGACAGAAGAAATCTTTCCTAGGGCT
>JADRCC010265280.1:0-13570 GCA_019843855.1 Hylomyscus alleni | reverse complement strand
GAGGGTGGCTCTTACTGAGACTCCAAGCAATGAGGAATATGGAGCCTGAACTTGTCTTATCTTCTAGCCATGCAAGACTTCCAGTGGAGGGGTTGAGACACCAACCCAGCCACAAAACATTTGACCTACAATTTGTCCTGACTACAAGATATGCTGCAGTAAAAGTGGCACAGAAATTGTGAGAGTGGCCAATCAGTGACTGATCCAGCTTGAGACTCTTGCCACTAGAGGGGGCCCACCCCTGACATTATCTGGAAAGCCAGGAACCAAAGGCTGGACAGACCAGAGACCTAAGATAGAAACAAACATGGCTGGCAAAAAAAAAAATAGTAAATGAAATGATGTCTAATGATTTTCTGCTATACTAATAAATTGATGCCTAGCCAAATTGTCATTAGAGAGGCTTCATCCAGCAACTGATGGAAACAGATGCAGAGACCCACAGCCAAATATTAGGCAAAGCTTGGAGAATCCTACAGAAGATGGGGAGGAAGGATTATTGGAATCAAAAGGGTCAATGAAACCAGAGTAAAACCCACAGAATCAATTAACCTGGGCTCAAAGCTGCTTACAGAAACTAAATCAACAACTAGGAAACATACATTGATCTGACCTAGGCCCTCTGCATGTATGGTGCAGTTGTGTAGCTCAGTCTTCTTATGAAACTCCTAAGAGTAGGAATAGGGGCAGGAGAGGAGCCAATTGATGGCTAGGAAGGAGTGAGGCTGGCAGTGGAGGAGGAGGAGGAAACTGTGGTTGGGAGTAGTTTGTTGTTGTTGTTGTTGTTGGTTTTTTTTTTTGTCTGCTTTGGGACACTTTTCCTCATACTCAGTTGCCCCATTCAGCCTTAATATGAGAGGGGTGTCTAATCATACAGCAACTTGAGGTGGCTTGTTTGGTTGCTGTCCATGGGAGGCCTGCTCTTTTCTAAAGAAAAAAATGAGGAGTCAATTGGTGGCTAGGTAGTAGTGAGGTTGGCAGGGGAGGAGGAAGAGGAAACTGTGGTTGGGAGTAGTAATATATGAAAGAAGAAATTAATTTATAAAATTGGGGATAAAGTTGTAAGGTACTATCAGATAACAAAATTTATTAAAACACTATATGAAGCAATATAGGATGGTATTGGCATATAGTTATCAGAATAGATGAGTCAAATAAAATATATGGCTTAAAAATAAACATACATGTATGGACAATTCTTGATACTTAACAAAGAAAAGAGGCAATGCTGTTAGGATGACCTTTTCAAAACATGGTTACAGTACCAATAATAAGCACATATGCAGAAACACTAAAAGAACAAAGATAAAAATATCAATTAATACACATATTAACTCCAAATCAATTACAGACCAAAATGTAGACCTTAAAAACAAAGTACAAAAGCATATATTTGTGAGCTTAAATTGGATGACAATTTAATTGGTGTGGTACTAATCTCAATCTGATTTCTAAAAGTAATTGATGGATTAGACTTTGGAAAATGGATTAAATCTCTTTAAAAGATCTGTGAAGAGAAACCAAAAAATAAGAACAAAGTCTGACAGAAAACATTTAAAAAACACATACTGAGTCAAGAGATTTCATGCATTCTACCAGAAGAGTTTTCAGAACTCATCAAAAAGAAAATTAAAAAATAGAAGTGTAATATGTACATTATCAATAGTTACATAAAGAAATGCTCAACATAGTCATTTGCAAATGTATACAAAGCCCCAGTGATGACGACACATACTAAAAGACTAATGGAAAATTGAGTAAGTATTCAAAATATGAGTCAACAAAGACTGTATCTTTAAGATCTTCCTCTGTGACTACTGTTCTGGTTCAGGTCTTACGAGCTCTGGTCTTTACTAGTAATGCAGTTCTCTGGCAGGCCTCTCCATTTTTATTCCTGACATCTGAGCGCTCTCACTACATTAACAGCCTTTCTTATGGTCTAAGGACCAAATTTGTTATTACTCTCCCATTGTTTTCATGATGAAAGCTCTGCTCAGTATGCTTTGTCTAGACTTTGTCTTTACTCATGTACTCTATTCCCACCATCTTCTCTGTTTACTTTTAAAATAGTTTCTCTTTCTCCTTATATATCTTATGGCACTCACTGGGGAAAACAGATCTCATTATATTTTCAGAACACATTATTTCATTTCAAGCCTCTGTGCCCTTTACAAAAATTCTCTATGTCATCCTTTTTTCCCCTGACCAACATTAAACCATATGAAAACATTTGCCATAGTTCAGAAAATACATCATTTCTTCCGTCTTAGTCTCTCAGCTATCACCTCTCCTGTGTATAGGTAACATTTTGCATTTAATCAGACTGTAATAGTGTTCTGTTGGTATGTTATAAGTACCAATTTACATGTTTGCCTCCTCTATTGTGCTGTGAGCCCTTGAATTGTAACTATGTGTATTTATTTATTTATTCCTTTTTTATTAGGTGTTTTCTTTATTTACAATATCTCCTTTCCCAGGTTCCTCTCCAAAAATAAATAAAATAAAATAAAATAAAATAAAATAAAATAAAAAAACAAACTCCTGTTCCCTCCCCCCTCTCCCTGTTCACCACCCCACCCCCTCCTGTTTCCTGGCCCTGGCATTCCCCTACACTGGGACACAGAACCTTCACAGGGCCAAGGGCCTCTCCTCCCATTGATGAGCAACTTGGCCATCCTCTGCTATACATATGCTGCTGGAGTCATTAGTCCCAAAATGTGTACACCTTGGTTAGTGGTTTAGTCCTTGGGAGCTCTGAGGGTACTAGTTACTTCATATTGTTGTTCGTCCTAAAGGGCTGCAAATCCTTCAGCTCCTTGGGTCCTTTCTCTAGCTCCTTCATTGGGAACCCTGTACTCAGTCCAATGGATGGCTGTGAGCCTCTACTTCTATATTAGTCAGGAACTGTCAGACTCTCTCAGGAGACAGCTATATCAGGCTCCTGTCATCTAGCACTTGCTGGCATCCACAATAGTGTCTAGATTTGATGATTGAATATGGGAAGGATTCTCATGTGGAGCAGTCTCTAAATTGTCCTTCCCTTAGTCTCTGCTCCATAGTTAGACTCTACAACTCCTTCCATGGGTATTTTGTTCCCCTTTTTAAGAAGGAACGAAGTATCCACACTTTGGTCTTCCTTCTTCTTGAGTTTCTTGTGGTTTGTGGATTGTACTTTGTGTATTCAGATCTTTTAGGCTAATACCCACTTATCAGTGAGTACATGCCATGTGTGTTCTTTTGTGATTGGGTTACCTCACTCAGGATTATATTTAGATATTAAAAACAATGAATTTATGAAAGTCTTGGGGAAATGGATGGATCTGGAGACTTTGTACCTATCATAGTACCCTATTCCTTTCAGGAACTCAAAAAAATGCTTGACAAAAAATAATAATCTTTAACATAATTTGACACATTCCCTTAAGCATACTTTCTTTATCATGTCTACTTTCTGTAGTATGGAAATGATAAATGAAGCATAAGCCTATAATAAAGGCTTAATATTTTTATGCCCTAAAAATAAGGAAGAATCATCAAGTACCATTTGGAGACTTGTACATTCCCTGTATCTTGACACGGAGCAAGATCATCCTTTCCAAAAATGGCTAATTAGATGGAAAAAAAGGAGATAACTTTCAGATCTGGAACAAAGAATAACTTAAGATTCTTTTCTGTGAGAGTTAATGTTTAGTAATTGCTTCAAGAGAAAGATATAAGCTGAGCCTAGGGACACACATCTATTATCCTAGATACTCAGGAGACTGAGGTAGGAGGTTTACATATCCGGGACAGCCTAAGCTACAAGATTGTGAGGACAACCTTCTCAACCAAGTGGCCTTGAGACCTTCTCAAAATATAAGCAGATGGCTGGAGATATTGTTCAGTTGTAGAGCACAAGCCTACCATGTACAGGTTTCCCTAGATTCAAACCCTGGTGCCATGAAAATATTATATACATACATACATACATACATACATACATACATACATACATGCATACACACACATATCCATCTTGACAATCTCTATAATCATCTAGAAGACAAATCTTTTTGGATGAGTGTGAAGTTTCCACATTAGTTTAATTGTATGGCACCACTCCATTCTCTGAGATCCCCAGCCACCTAGAAATAAGAAAGCAAGCTGAACCCCAGCATTCACCTCTCTTTGCTCCCTGACGGTGAATGTAATGTATCCAGCTTCCAAAAAGCTCAGCATGCCCCAGTGACTTCCCCACCATGATGGAGACTAAAAATGTGAGCTACTCAACATAAGCCCTTTCTCCTTATCATAATTTGATCATAACTATGAGAAAAGTTAACTATTACATGTTCATTTTCTTTTAATAAAAACTGCTTTCATGTTTCATGCTCATGGAAATTCATCACATGTAGAGTTACATGGGTTTAAAAAGACAAAGGTTGAAGCTTTTTTCTGTTTCAGGATGTTTCATATATTAGTAATTTTTAATCAAATACCTCAATCACTTACAAAATGTCTGAACACTTCTATTGAGGAAGTGACATAAGATGGGGAGGCTGCGTGCTGAGAAACAAGCTTTTTTGTCAGACAAAGCACAATGTTATGAAATATTTATAGCTTCACTGTAGCCCTGAACTGATGATTGCTTTCTTCAAAAGACTTCTGGGGCTTTGTCATAGTCATTTATTACTTTCAAATAACTACTTTAATAGTCCTCCAAGGAGATCCACCTCACTCTCACGAACATGTTTGCAGTGATGTTTACAGCTGGGTGATTTGTTTTGTTAACATAAATCTGGCACCTGAAGCATTGTGATTTAAATTTTCTTGCATGATGGATGGTGATCCCTGAAGTTCACATTATTAACTTAATTGCTCCAGATGCTCCTCCCAGCTCCACTGGGGTGTCATAGGCAATAAGTATGTGGCCCATGCCGATACCTGTTGTTGCTTACATATCATTCTGGACCTCTTAAGATTTTCCTTTGAAACAGACATGAGAACTGAACTTAAGGTATGTCAAAAGCTCTACAATGAGAAAGGTCAGTTTGTTCCCAGCAGTCCTGATGTAGGTAGAAAAACTGGCAGTGCAGGGAAGAATTAAAAGTGAAACTTTTGATTCAGTGCCAGCATAGACTCTCTAATACACTGGACCAAGGCCTCATATACTGAAGAATAAAGAGAACTACACAATTTTCATCTACTGGCATTTTAAGGGTTACAATGTAATCAGAAATGGCTGTCTGGGTGAATGGGATAAAAAGTTAGATTTGTATGAATGCTGGTATCCATTTCATTTGCACGTATATTCAGGAGTGGAATTGCTAAGTTAGAACTGTTTGTTTTGTTTTGTTTTGTTTTGTTTTGTTTTGTTTTGCTTGGGTTTTTTTGGTATTTTTGTGGTTTTTTTTGGTTTTTTTTTGTTCTTTGTTTGTTTGTTTGTTTGTTTGTTTTTTCAAGACAGGGTTTCTCTGTATTGCCCTGGCTGTCCTGGAACTCACTCTGTAGACCAGGCTAGCCTCAAACTCAGAAATCTTCCTGCCTCTGCCTCCCAAGTGCTGGGATTAAAGGCATGTACCCCTACCCCCCAGGAACTGGTTTTATACCAAACAAATTAAAAGAGAATTATTATAGTTTTCCATAATATCTGTATTGATCTCAATGACATCTTTAAATGTCTTCTGTACACATGGTAGCATGACAATGGGAGTAATCTTCTATTGTCTTCACAGACTTACACATAGTTCTCATCATCTCCTACCTGAGTTTCTTAGGTGATATCTCTAAATTTTATGCATACACTCATTGGAAGCCAAACCCAACACAATTATCATTTAATTAATAAGCATTTGTGTGTTTATCTCTAAAATATAAAGAATATATTTAAGCATAGTCTAAGCCAATGTCACACTCCAAAATCATTGATTAATAAAAAGTATTTGATATTATATTTCTCACTATACTTTTTTCTAATGCTTTCACTTTTATTCAGTTCTATACTGATAGTCTTTTCTGTTTGTAAAAGAAACAAAAAAAATAAAATAAAATTATAAAACTTGGCGACGAGACAAAAGACTTCGCCTGACTATAGATGATAGTTTTTAGTCTGTGGTGATCTGGTAGGATGCATGATATTATTTCAAACTTCTTGTATCTGTTGAGGCTCATTTTATGACTGATTATATGGTCAGTTTTGGAGAAAGTACCATGAGGTTCTGAGAAGAAGGTATATTCTTTTGTTTTAGGATGAAATGTTCTATAGGTACCTGTTAAATCTATTTGGTCCATAACTTCTGTTAGTTTCACTGTGTCTCTGTTTAGTTTGTATTTCTATGATCTGTTCATTGCAGAGAGTGGAGTGTTGAAATCTCCCACTATTATTGTGTGAGGTGCAATGTGTGCTTTGAGCTTTAGTAAAGTTTCTTTTATGAATATAGATGCCCTTGCATTTGAAGCATATAGATGGTCAGGACTGGGGGTTCATCTTGGTGGATTTTTCCTTTGATGAGTATGAAGTAGCCTTCCTTATCCTTTTTGATACCTTTTGGATGAAAGCCAATTTTATTAGATATTAGAATGGCTACTCCAGCTTGTTTCTTTTGGCCATTTGCTTGGAAAATTGTTTTCCAGCACTTTACTCAGAGGTAGTGTCTGTCTTTGACACTGATGTATTTTTCCTATATGCAGCAAAATGCTGGGTCCTGTTTATGTATCCAGTCTGTTAGTGTATCTATTTTTACTTGGGAATTGAGCCCATTTATGTTAAGAGATATTAAGTAATAGTGATTGTTGCTTCCTGTTATTTTTGATGTTAGAAGTGGTTATCTTCTTTTGCTGAAAGATTACTTTCTTGCTTCTTCTAGGGTGTAATTTCCCTCCTTGTTTTGGAGTTTCCCATCTATTATCCTTTGTAGGTCTGGATTTGTGGAAAGATATTGTGTAAATTTTGATTTGTCATGCTATTTCTTGATTTTTACATCTGTGTTAATTGAGAATTTTGCTAGTTATAGTAGCCTGGGCTGGCATTTGTGTTCTCTTAGAGTCTGTATGACATCTGTCCAGGATCTTCTAGTTTTCATAGTCTCTGGTAAGAAATCTGGTATAATTCTGATAGGTCTGCCTTTATATGTTACTTGACCTTCTTCCCTTACTGCTCTTAATATTCTTTCTTTGTTTAGTGCATTTGGTGTTTTTATTATTATGTGACGGGAGGAATTTCTTTTCTGGTCCAGTCTATTTGGAGTTCTGTAGGCTTCTTGTATGTTCATTGGCATCTCTTTCTTTAGGTTAGGGAAGTTTTCTTCTATAATTTTGTGGAAGATATTTACTGGCCCTTTAAGTTGGGAATCTTCACTTTCTTCTATACGGATTATCCTTAGATTTGGTCTTCTGATTGTCTCCTGTATTTCCTGGATGTTTTGGGTTAGGAGCTTTTTGCATTTTGCAATTTCTTTGACTGTTGTGTCAATGTTTTCTATGGTGTCTTCTGCCCCTGAGATTCTCTCTTCTATCTCTTGTATTCTGTTGATGATTCTTGTATCTATGACTCCTGATCTCTTTCCTAGGTTTTCTATCTCCAGGGTTGTCTCCCTTTGTGATTTCTTCATTATTTCTGTTTCCAGTTTTAGATTCTAGATGGTTTTGTTCAATTCCTTTACCTGTTTGATTGTGTTTTCCTGTAGTTCTTTAAAGGGTTTTTGTGTTTCCTCTTGAAGGGCTTCTAGCTGTTTACCTGTGTTCTCCTGTATTTCTTTGAGGGTGCTATTTATGTCCTTCTTAAAGTCCTCTATCATCATCATGAGAAGTGATTTTAAATCAGAGTCTTGTTTTTCTGGTGTATTGGGATATCCAGGACTCTCTGTGGTGGGACAACTGGGGTACAGACAGAAACAGGAAGGATCCTGTCACCAGTTGTTTCTTGGTTCCTGTGTCCTGATAGCTCTGGTTGGGTCCCTCTTGGGCCAAGAATTTGAGTAGAAGTGGTAGTCTTACCTTTGTGTGTCATAGGTCTGTCTGCACTCCTTAGAGACCAGCTCTCTCCGAGTGGTATGGAGAGCTGGGTATGGAGAGCTGTGTCACAGGATCAGCTCCACTATACTTCTTTTTAGTTTGCTCATATCATGATCTTAAGCAACTTTTAATGTTGGCAAGTAGTTATATTAAATTTTCTTAAATCTATAGATTTCTCTTTGTATTTTTAATAAATGGAGTAATTTCATAAATAAAATATAAAAGTAATGTTTATAATAAAAATTAAAATATAATAAACACTCTGACTATTATTTTACTATAAAATTTTGACTTTGAACTAATTATATATTCTCATGATGCTATAAGAAATAATAGAGACATCATGTATCATTGGTCTCATTTTTCTAATAGTAAGTAGCACACTGTAAAACTATTGTAAAACACACAGAAAAGATTGCCTCACCCAAAGAATTCCAAGGCATTTTCCTCCTACCATGAAATTTCCTTAATCCTTATCAATTATTAAACTACTCCCCATTTCTTAATAACATCATTTTGAGGATGCTACATGAATGGCACAATATAGGATTTAACTAGTGAAAACTGACTGCTTCAACTCAGCAAAACCCTCTGACCAACTTTCTGTGCATATTAATAGATCATTCATTTGTGCTGCTAACCAATGCTCCATTGTATGGATATGCCAGAGTTAATTTAGCTAACAGGAGTTGAAGAGTATCTAGATTATTTCTTATTTGAGGCTCCTAGGATAAAGATGTTATACATATCATTGTACAAGTTTCAATTAACATAAAAGTTCCACTTCTCTGAGATAATTGCCCAAGTGTACAATTTCTAAGGCATGTGATTAGTATGAATTGAATTTTCTTTTAAGAAACTAATTGTTTCCTAGAGAGGTTATACCATTCTGACACCTATTTGGACAAGGAGCTGGAATACCTCATAATGTTCATTTCAAAGGGACTTTGTTTTGTCTGGATATACTTTGATTTCCCAATTGCTGACTTCTTGAGCTCTAAGTGTGGGGTATAAAATATTCTGTCCCATGGGTTTCTGAGCCAGTCTGCTTCATTGAATCTTTCAGGATCTTCTTAATTTTATTGTAAATATGTTACCTAAGCAATTTACCTATTCTTACAGAGAATAATGGAGCAATTGTACCTCAAGTTTACATTCCCAGAAGCAGAAGTCTTTGAGCTTAGTTTGATGATTCCATCTCTAAAGTCTATTTCTCTGTACTTTCCAGATCAGTAGATTTCACTGATTTCTTCTTCAGTTAACTATTTTCAATCTTTGCAGTTCATCCTCTGCACACCTAGCACAACCTGTAATATTTTTATGTCAGTTATCATATTTTTCAATTGTTTTCTCACTTCTTTCCTTTTCATGACTTTTGCCTCTTTCCTTAGATTTTTCTAATTTTTGTTTATAAACTGCTTTATTAAACCAGATTCATGAGGACTGCTTTAAAATATTTCTCAGAAAATTCCAGCATTTTGTTCATCTTAATATCAAAATTTGCTGTTTGCTTTTTATAAATATTAGAAGTTATTATTAATTATTAACCATTACTATGATTTTTACTACAATTACTACTACTACTATTACTATTAACTTCCTTATAAGGAAAGATTTTTCTTGTATCCTAGATACTTTGACACTGTATTATAAACTCTAGACCTTATTTCACCTTCTTTTTAGCAAGGAGTCTATTTGTGGAAGTATGCGTGAAGGGCGCAGTAG
Source organism: Hylomyscus alleni (assembly GCA_019843855.1). Classification (NCBI taxonomy): domain Eukaryota; kingdom Metazoa; phylum Chordata; class Mammalia; order Rodentia; family Muridae; genus Hylomyscus; species Hylomyscus alleni. Next base: position 3,853 of record JADRCC010265280.1, on the reverse strand, counting down.
ATGCAGTCATTAGTTACCTTCTGAGCCCCATCAGAAGGATGAGTATCATCTTTCTCGTGGATATGGGATAATGCCTCTCTGTGTTTCATCATTTCCCTTTCTACTGAACATCATACCTACCAGAAGTGGTAAAACAAGTGAATAACTCACATTGTCTTGTCATCACACTGGAAATTAGAAATTCATTTCATTATTGGAAACTAAACTAAACTAAAAGAAAGATAACATGGGGATGGAGTGGTGTGACTTGTTCTGCTTCAAGTTCATTGCTCAGGATTATTCATGGAAAATGGGGTTCACATTATAGTACCAAGCAAAACAGAGCATCTCCTATTCCTGTCAGATGGAAGATGAAAGATCATCTCTCTGTTTAATGCTACCTATGGAAGAAATAGTATTTCTAACTTCTGTCAGAGAGAATAGAAGACTGCATGCACTCTGCATGTGGCCCAATGCTGAGATCATTACCCTAACATCAGCAACTTCACCTTGGTTGCAAATGCATACTCAATCCCTTAATCATCACCAAGTTCAATAAAGCTGCAGCACTTGTATGCCCTATAGAACTTCCAGGCAGCTTTCCATCAGGTCTGTTTCTCTCCAGCAACGTTTTACTTCATTTGTAACTTCTGGAAGTCTTATCCCTTCTGAGCTCCCAGACTCATAATTTCCTAAGGCCAGTGACCTCATAAATTCCATTAGCTTCCTGTTTCAAAGAAGAGGAAATACCTACATAACACCCAGAAACGATGAGCTAAAAGAAATCTTTCTTCATTTAAATAGTTTCTTTCCATTTTTTTAAGAGCCATGAGAAATGTAACTAATGGATCTCCTATCCCTCACCACTCCAATACTACAAAAAGCATCATACTTTCAGTTTCTATGTACTTTTCTGAATAATTTATACAAGCAGAATCATTTAGAACATGTAACTGGCTTTTCAGCATAATGTTTTAAGATTCAGCCATGCACTATGAATCAGTAGCTTATTACATTTTGTGACCACATAGGATCCTATTGAATGAATATTCCATGATTTGCCTACAGCAGTTTAATGTACAATATCTGAACACTATCCCCTTATGAATACGATTTATAATTGCTATAGACTAGCTTTTAAATATCCCCCTCAAATCCAGTTAATGTCTTTTTTACTGTCATTTTGTTGGTTTTGTTTTGTTTTGAGACACAGCCTCACTATGTAGCTCTGGCTGGCTTGGGATTCTCTACGTAGACTAGACATGCCTGCCTCTGCTTCCTGGGTGATGAGATTAAAGACATGAGTTAACATACCTGGATGGTTTAAATTTGAGAAGTGATAGAACCTTTAAGAGGTATAGCTGATGAGGTCTTCTAGACACTGAGACTGTCTTTGAAGGAGATCAAAACAGTGAGCATCTGCATGCCACAATACGGTCCCTGCCATGATAAGCTCCTTCACCTCCGCTTCAAAGAAGTAGAGCACCAACCAAGGAGCAGAAACGTTCAAAACTGTAAAACAAAGTAAAGCTTGCTACAACTTGTCTCAAGTATTCAGTTACAGTAACAAAATGCTGTGAGCATTCCTTATTTATACTGGTTCTTTGGTAGACATATATCTTGATTAATTTCTCTGTATAATGAGGGGTAAAATTTTCAAGTTAAATATTATGCAAACCTTTTTGAAGAAGTATCAAACTGTTTTCCAGAATGGCTACACCATTTTACATTTCCACAAGCAATATTTACATTTTCCACATTCTTTCTAATGCTAACCTATCATTTTGATTTTGGTAATCTTGGGACATATGAGGCTAGATCCATGTATGCTTGCTTTCTTGTGTGCTTACTTGTGACACACTCATGATATGTGACCCAATTTGGCCATGTACATGTGAGCTCTCAGGTCAAAGATTCTCTTTCTTTTATTGGTTATTTTATTTATCTACATTTAAAATGTTATCTTCCTTCCTGATTTCCCCTCTGCAAACCTTCTATCCTCCTCCCCCTGCCTCTATGAGGGAGCTTCCCAACCCATTCACCCACTCCTGTCTCACTGTCCTAGCATTTCCCTACACTAAACCTAGACACTGCTACTGATGCCAAAAAGTGCTTGCTGAAAGGAGCCTAGTATAGCTGTCTCCTGAGTGGCTCTGTCAAAACCTGACATATACAGAGGTGGATGCTTGTGGCCAACCATTGGACTGAGCATGGGGTCCCCAATGGAGGAGTTAAGAGAAAGGACTGAAAGAGATGAAGGGGTTTGCAGCCCATAGGAAGAACAACAATATTAACCAGCAAGACCCCCCAGAGCTCCCAGGATCTAAGACTCAAGTGCTTAGATTGCAGGTATGAGCCACCCCACCTTATTCATTATGGTTTTGAACTGAATTTCCTGATATTAATGACACCGGGCTTCTTTTCCTCTTCTTGTCCATTTGCATAGCCTCTTGGGAAAATGGCAGTATAAAATCTGTTTTCCTTTCATCACTTCAGTTCCTCACTTATTTATGTCCAAATTGTAAGTGTTCCTGATGTCTAATGTCTGCATCGAGTCCCTCATCAGATATATGAATGACACTCATTTCTCCAGCCTGTGGGCTAGTTTTCTGCTAAAATATGCAGTATATATGTTTTAAAGATTGGTGAAGTGTAATTATAAACTTTGCTTGTGTTTTTGAAGTGATATTCAAGAAACCATGGTTTATTTGACCCTCTTATGCTTACAAGGGCTTTAAAGCTTTACTCTTAAAGTTAATATATATTTTCTGTTAAGTCTTATATGCAGTATAAACCAGAGGTATAATTTCATTTCATTTTTATTTATCCATTTTTATGACCATTCATTTATCTTAGTATTTATTTAAAAGAAAACTATTCCTTCCTTGTTTTGCTTCTTAGGGGAAAAGATTCATTTGTTCATTATTAATTGAGATGTTATTTGGACTATGACGGTTTTAGCTTGAACTCTCATAACAAAATGCTCTAAATTAGGTGACTTAAGCTACAGAAGTTTATTTCTTACTTTTCTTTCATATGGAGGTCTGAGATCATGAACTTGCAGTCAGTTTTTGGAAATGCTCTTCCAGGCTTTAAACTGGCTGCTGTTCAACCTGCCAGGCCATCCTTATCTCAGCATTGCATCAACACCTACTGAACTAGTTCCTCCCTCACTTACTTCTCTGCATAAGTATTCTCTCTAAACATGGACATATTAATGGGTAGGGTTTCAACATATAAAATAACGAATATGTGGTGATGCTCTAATTGCTGAAGTTGTCTTCTTGATTTCATTTTTGTATTGATTATTACTGTTTTGTGGAAATATAAGTTATTTTGTATTTTCAACTCTTACTATACAAACTTATTTAACATGTATATCAGGTTGAGCATATTGTAGAGGAACCCTCACATACAAAGTACAACATTCATGAAAAAAAAATTTACTTCATTTTTCCAATGAAGTGCCTAATTTTTTAAATGTATATATGAAAAAGGTTTATAGCATTTTATATTATTTCTTTGCCTGTCTTTAGAATTAAGATAAAACTGAACTGTTCAAATGACTTTTAAGTTATTCCTTCATATTCTATATTTTGGAAGATAAGTGTGAAGAATATATAATAATTCATCTATAAATTTTAGACAGGTACATGATTCAAGAAATCTAGGTCTAGGTTATTGTCTTAGGGTTTTTCTTCTTTTTTAAATGAATTTATTTTTATTTCATGTGTGTATGTTTTGCCTGCATGTATGTCTATGTGAAATTATTAAATCCCATGGAACTGGAGTTACAGACAGTTGTGAGCTGCTATGTGGGTGCTGGGAACTGAACCCAGGTCTTATAGAAGAGCAATGACTGTTCTTAAACCCT
>JADRCC010265244.1:0-12578 GCA_019843855.1 Hylomyscus alleni | reverse complement strand
CAAGTCTGTAGGGCGCTAAAACTTTTCACCTTTACTTGTAGAGAGCTTCGAGGTGCCACACCCTGAGATGGCGTTGGTTTCTGCATTCTGCTAGCCCGAAAGCGAATGCTCTCTGAGATAATCAAGCCCTAAATTGGCTACGCTTGCTGCCTCTGGCTGCTTCCGCATTGGGTGACGTATCTGCTGCTCCCACGTGGCCTGCAGGGGTTGGCGAGCACAAGGTATTTAGGTCCGTGGGCATTCCCCAGAAAGAGAAGCAAGAGGTAGTAGAGGAGCTAGCCAGAAGTAGGAGGATAAGCATGTAACATCAAAGGGCTAGCTAGAAGAGGAGGGTGGAGCTAGTCAGAAATTGGAAGATAAGCATGTAACATCAGGGGGGTAGCCGGGAGTAGAGGAGAGTAGAGCAGCAAGGAATAAGCTTGTAACACCAAGAAGCTAGCTAGCTAGAAGAAGTAGAGGAAGAAGCATGTAACAAGGTCCTGAATAAAACTGCTTAAGGAAGAGTTCGTGGTCGTGTCCTTCTTGCTGGTCGAGAGGGCCGCGACATTTACTGAGGAGCATCTCAATGCTATCCAAGCTGACTTTGCCTCAAATCATCCAGCAAAGACCTCAAGACCCCTCCCAAGTAATTTGCCTTAAAATAGGCAGGAACTCTCCATTTTTTAGCATTCTCTTGTATTGAGGCTTTGGCTTTAAGAGGTACACCCAAACTACTTTTCAGGACACACCTACCTGCATCTGAAAAGGCAATATCTTCCTAAGCTTGGATATCTCACTACCAATTAAGTTTTCTATGAACCATAATCAAATATCCTTAAACAATTTACACCCTTACTTCTCCCCTCTCCATCTGAAAGACCCCTCAAGAGAGGAGACCCTCACTGTAGTTTCAGGATTACACGACCCCCATGAAACTCACAAGAGACCGATCTTGCTGCAAACACACGAGGTTTATTTGGAAAACCCATGCACTGGGGTCGAGCTCGTAACCCACGCAGGGGCAGAGGAGTTTGACCCAGAGTACAAGAAGTGTAGGGTATTTAAAGGAAAAAACCCACAAACCGGGGGAGTGAGGGGGTAATGGAGGAAACATAACATAAAAACAGTGGAAAATTTCAGAGGGACCCAACCCATGATTTAGTCAGAGTCATGAGGAAAACATCCTGCATGTTCATTATTCTTAAGAATATGGTTTTATCATCACCATTGTCATTCACTTTGTGGCTTTCTGTGCCCTGGAACCACCTAGATGACTTACATCCTACCTTTGTGGTCAACCAGTTCCTAGAACTAGCCATTCTTGGCTCATTTCAGAGAAAAGTTTCCATGCCCTTTAAGTAAAATCGTATACACTATATATTTCTACTAAATGATCTTTTTAAAAATTTTTCTTCTACCCTTCACAACCTAAATCCTTCCCTGCCAAGTTTTTCCCTGTTACATACGTGTGACTATGAAGACTCAAATACATAAATAAAACTTGCTGACTGCATTTTTTTGGCTATGTGCATATGATTCAAGGACTGACCATGATGCATTGATTAGACAATTAGGGAACTCATTGCCGGGGGCTAATTCTCCTACTTGAGAGTTCCACTCTTTAATAAGCAATAGGAATTGGGGAGCACAAATCATCGACAGGTCATAATGAAAATAATATAGGGCCTCTTCTCTGTCAAGTAGAATTTTGCATTGAATCCAAATGCTTCAAGTGGATTATTTTATTTACTCAGTGAGCTTTTGCTATTTGTGGGGGCAAACCTCCCCTACCTTTGATATTGAGGTAAATGTCACCCAAATTCCCAAGATTGATTATGCTATATTTTTCCCTACTCCTCTGAAAAACTTCCAGGTACTGGAAAAAAAGTATTCAACATAGGAGCAATGGGTGATATTCCCATTTAAACACCTCATCTTGCTTCAATGCCTAGAGAGTGAATCCTACCTCTTACCCAACCACACTCTTCCATGACCATCAATGAAACTGTTATGTTTCCTTTCCAACATACAATGCTAAGAATAAGCAATAATATTCCACAAGGAGGCAAAACATATCAAAGATGGAACAGACCAAAGCAGGACCAAATCTAGCAGTAAAATATGAAATCATGAAGCTCATTGATCATGATGATGAAATTGCCTTACTTAGGTATCGCTAGTCTTCCAACGCTGTCACTGAAGCACATATAAGCCTCACTTGTATGCCAACTCTACTACATGCTTGCAGCTCTTTTCAAAACTGTTCCTCTGGTACCAAATACCGCATGTATGGTATTACATTTCACTTTATTGAAATTGGGTTAGTGGGGCAGGAGAAATCTCCCAGTTTTCAAGAGCACCAACTGTAGAACCAGGCTTCATTCCTAGCATTTACATGGCAGCTTACAACGATCTATAAGTATAGTTCAATAAAAACCTAAGGACTACGTAGTTATGTATGAGCTGTCACCTGGCATTTTCTTGGGTATTTTCAAAAGTGAGATCTTTTCTGTGTGTCTTGTCATATAGACTCAAAAATTAATGGTATAAATATATACATCCATACTCCAAGGGAACACACCAAAGTTGTTTGAGTTACTCTTTCAGTCAGCAATGCCGACATGTGATGTAAAGAATCAAATGCATGGTTTAAGGGAAAATAAATCAACTATAACAAAAAAACACAACGTTTTAACAAATTTTGAGTTGGTATTTGTCAAAAATCCTAACCTACTGCAATCAGAGCTTATTCTATCTACTAAGTCATAATCCCTTGCCAGAGTCAGATGCACAGTTTTATTCTGAACCATGTTTTACTTTCACTCCTTTTGTTTTCTCAGTTAAATCATACTTAGTGCAGTTACTTAGGGGGCTATTTAGTGGGATAGTTTTCCTCTGCCCAGATCACCACATGTATGAACAGAACCCAGATCACCACATGTATGAACAGAACCCACATGTTCATACATGTGATCACCACATGTATGAACAGACCCATAGTCTCACTCACAATCCATCCCAGTCCCAGCAGATCAGATTGTGATAGCTCAGCCAACCTGCTCTTCCTGGTCATAGAATTTACCATCCTAAACAGTGGCTGCCACACTCAGCATATTATTGCTTGTTGTCTACCTCAAAGCTCACTATTGCTGCATCAATGGAGAATCCTAGAAGGATCCCACAAGGTACCTCCTACTGTTGCTACTGATTAGCTCTGCCCAGAGTCCATCACTACCTTGGGTCACCCAGCTAGGCCTCAGAACAGTAGCAGCACAGCTACTGGATGAGAAGAGACCAAATGATTCAGATAGCACAGGCCTATTGAGCACTGCTCAGCCACAATAGCGGTAGACAGGGACTGTGTTTTGAAACTTTATAGTGATGAAGAAATTTTTGCAGTCTCCCAGAATATGTCATGTTCTTCAAGCAAGGAACAGGGTACGTCATTTGTACATTCTGTTCCACACCTACATTCCAGTTCAGCCATCAATTTGCTTCATAGCTGGAAATTCCTGCCGGCAAACAAAGGTCACATTCAAATAGTAAATGTTGTTCAAGCAAAAATAGCCCTTAGATGAAAAACAATGAATTGTCTATGGAGGAATTTGGAGACAGAAGAGAGATGGTAGAAATGTTATAATTATAACAAAGGGTTTCTCTGTTTATCCCTGGCTGTCCTGGAACTCACTCTGTAGACCATGCTGGCCTTCAACTCTGAAATCTTCCTTCCTCTGTCTCCTAAGTGCTAGGATCAAAGGTATGTACCACCACTGCCTGGAGTAAATTCAATTTTCTATACAGATTATTTTTTTTTTTTTTTATAAATTTTATTATTATATTTGAGTACACTGTAGCTGTCTTCAGACACACCAGAAGAGGGCATCAGATTTCATGATCGGGTGGTTGTGAGCCACCATGTGGTTGCTGGGATTTGAACTCACAACCTTCGGAAGAGCAGTCGGTGCTCTTACCCGCTGAGCCATCTCACCAGCCCTCTATGCAGATTCTTGAATGCCTGGTGTTGGTCTCAAAAATAGGCCAGTGGGACCCTTACCAATCTAAAATTGATTACCTCACTGTTCATTGCTAATACTAGGTACTGTCAAAACAGGGAATTTATCAATTTCTCTTGACCGATCCCTTTCTGTCTCCACTTTCCAAGCACCATGATTGCAGGCCTGTGCCACCATGTCTGGCTGAGGTGGCTTCCACTTCATTTACTGCCATTGGAAACACAGCATAAATAAGATGAGCAGTTCCACATACCTATTCAGTAATGACTTAACACTCTGAGTTTTGGTTTCACCATCTATAGAATAAGGACAGAACTCTACCTTATTCCTTTGGTGACTTATAACAGATGTTAAGATAAAGCAAATCTTTATAGCTCCTAATTTGAAAGACAAGGGAGTTTAAGCAGGAGGTCTGCATTTCATGGTAAACTTCTGTAGTTAGGACTACAGTCTGTGTCCTAGCTACTCTAACTAGGTGGACTCAGCTGAAAAGGTCAGTTCAGGAACTTTGGGAAGGTCATGGAACACTTGCCCCTCTGGAAGGAAGAGGCTAATTAACATTCCTCAGACCACAGGGTGGGAACCAACCTGTGGGTGGGAACACATTCTGCAGGAAGGACCATGGCCCACCTTCAGACAAGGGAAGTCCTTGCCACCTCATTCCCTGAAGACTATTGAGATTAAAAAGTCACACTGTTTTGCCAGTCACATTGTGCCTAATGGTTGCTGCCTTGAAAAATGTATAAAAGCTCACTGAACAAGTTGTGTGGGGTCACCGCCTCTCTTTAGGGTCTGCGATGACCTCAGTGCACTGGAACAATAAATTCTCTTGCTTTTTTGCATCAATTCAGGCTCCACATGGTTCAATCAGGGGGTCTCCGGTAAGTTAAGGCTCAACAGAGTCTTACTCTGCCACTCAACCTGATTAAGCCAATTAGAAGAACTGATTCAGGGGCTAGAGAGATGGTTCAGAGGTTAAGAGCACTGATTGCTCTTCTGAACATCCTGAGTTCAAATCCCAGCAACCACATGGTGGCTTACAACCATCTGTAATGAGATTTGATGCCCTCTTCTGGGGTGGGGGTCTGAAGACAACTATAGCATACTTACATATAATAATAATAAAAAATAGAACTGATTCAGCTAGCTGTCACATGCTCACCTATAATCCTATAATCCTGGTAATCTGGACGCAAGATGGACAGAAATCTCTGTTGTACTAGAACAAATTATAATTCCAGGCCATCCAGAGACTCATAGTAAGAATATCCTTTAAGGGGCTGGTGAGATGGCTCAGCGGATAAGAACGCTGACTGTTCTTCCAAAGGTCCTGAGATCAAATCCCAGCAACCACATGGTAGCTCACAACCACCCATAATGAGACCATCTTCTGGTGCATCTGAAGACAGTTACAGTATATTATTTATAATAATAAATAAATTTTTGGGCTGGAGCGAGCAGGGACTTAGTGAGCAGAGTTGACCGGAGTGAGTGGGGTTGACCAGAGCTAGTGGGGGTCCTAAAAATTCAATTCCCAAAAACCACATGAAGGCTCACAACCATCTGTACAGGTACAGTTTACTCACATACATAAAATAAATAAATAAATAAATAAATAAATAAATAATAAAATTAACTTTAAAAAAGAATATTCTTTAAAATAAAACAACAAAAATGAATAAAAGGAAAAAAGGAAATTACTAACAAAAATTGAAAACAGATTAACATATTTGTTCAGTGTGACTAATCTGAAACAGAATTTTCTTCCTTTTTTATGTCCTTAACAGAATTTTAGCTCTTTGCTCTCCTGAAAAGTACCATCTGGGCAGGATACAGGGATAATGTGGTAGGGACTGAGAGGCTTTATGGCCTAGTTGGAAACTGCCATGTGGGGTATGCAGGGTGCTATCATTGACACATCTGTTGCCTTGATTAAAAAAAAGAGGAGAAGAACTGGACAGGACTGAGCCACCACAGCTGAGTGGATACAGAGAGTACAAGAGAAGGCAGCTGGAGTTCAAGTACACTCCAAGCCCTGCACTCCACAGGGCCTTTTCTTCCTCTTTCTTTTACAACCAAAGCCACATCCCTCAGTCGTTCATCCATACTCCATGGTTCTTTCTAAATTTCTGACTTCCACAGTTGTAGAATGACTTCTGTTTGAGGTCCAGGGTCCCCTGAGGACAGCCTTGAAGTCACCTAGAGTCACCACCACTCAGAGTTCAGAAATGAATGTTTGGTAGGCATCAAGGAACCAGAATAGGATCCCATTCAGCAAGTCGGTCTTCATGCACGCATGCTCCTTTTCTCTCCTTACAGGAAGAGTGAATTACATGAGAGGTACCCCACATGCATTGTTGTAGGATCCCACTGCTGCCAAATGAGTCCAGAAACCAGACAGACTGTATTAGGGAAGTTTCAATAAACTGAGGTATGCTCTTTCTTTATGGATTTTTTTTTTCCTGACACAGAATGTCACTATGAAATATATCTGTCCAAGAACTCAGTAAGTACACCACTCTGGCCTAGAACTCAGAGAGACTGGCCTACCACTGTCCCCAGCGTCATATGTTTATAGGTATGCACCACTAAGCCCAGCTGAGATGTTTTTTTCAAAGACTTACCTTTGAATCAAAGAATGAAGGACAAGGTAAGAACTAAAGCGTAAACCTCAGTTTTGATGTTCAGTAATACCTACTGACATTTAATAATAATAATTTAAACTGAGCAGTCATTTCATATGTTCTCAAAAGTGGGTTTATTTTCTTTGCTTTGTTAATTTCCTCCATGGAAAAATGTTTCAGCTGTGTTTGTGGATATAGACCTGTGCCATGGCTGTATGGAGCAGTGAGAAAACACCTTACAGGTGTCTATTATCTACTTCCACTATGTGAGTTCTAGAGATAAAGCTCTAGAGATAAGACTGACATTGTTGTACCTCATTTTTGTTTAAAACGTTTATATACTGCTGGTGTGTGACATGCGTAAGTCAGAACCTAAGTATAGAAATAAGAAAAAAAATTGTAGATAATATGGGTCTCTCAGTGAGTGAACTCAGGTCATCAGGCTTAGAGGCCACTAGCTGTACCCACTGAGACAGTTGTCTGGCATTCATTCGTGGTTCTGAGAAAAATGTTCTGAAGAAGTTTTCCACCTAAGAATGAAATAACTTATTTTTAAAACGACTTAGAAGTATATCATCTTCTTTTGGAGATAAAATTTGTTATCAACTTACACTATTTCCCTCCGTCCTTATATGACAATATGTTTACAATCTAAAAGGAAGGCAATGTTTTCTGGTGAAATGTTTGTTTCAGCTATTCTTATTTGAACTTCTATGACAAGGCTCAGTGTGAAATGCCTCTGGTGTGCAAAGTTGGCAAACTGATATTGATCACCGTATAAAGATGGCCAAATGCAGATCACACAAAGTCGTCTTCCAGTCTCCACATATCCGTGGGGGTCTAGAAGTCCATTATTATATCACACACATACAACACAAAACAAAACAACACATTTCACTCCTCTTGTATTATCTAGCCATCACTAGATAATTCAATCAGAAGGCAGTAATGCAAGATGAAGTGTCAAATGGATAACTAATGGGGATGTGAAGGAGCATAGATTGTCAAATTATACATACACCTTTGGGCTGGAGAGATGGCTCAGTGGTTAAGAGCATGGACTGCTTTTCCAGAGGTCCTGAGTTCAACTTCCAGCAACCACGTGATGCCCTCTTCTGGTGTGTCTGAAGATAATTATGGTGTCCTTATACATAAAATAAATAAATAAATCTTTTTTTATTAAAAATTATAATTTATTAAAGGTACAAAGATGACCAATACAAGCTACAGATTTCTCCCAAGTTTAGACTATAATACAGTGTTAAATAAGGCAGACTTAAATTTTTAAAATATTTTAAAACTCAGAGCTTTATCTCTGAAGTGAAAAAAAAATCAAACTGCCAAAATTTGAGTGATAGTTTTCCTTTAAATCAAAAGTAAAAATAAGTTGAGTTTGAAAAGACATAGCGCCTGGCAGTGGTGGCACATGCCTTTAGTCCCAGCACTTTGGGAGGCAGAGTCAGGCAGATTTCTGAGTTCGAGGCCAGTCTGGTCTACAGAGTGAGTTCCAGGACAGCTAGGGCTACACAGAGAAACCCTGTCTCGAAAAACCAAAAAAAAAAAAAAAAAAAAAAGAAAAGACATAGCAAAGACTCTAACATTAGGTATTTTATTAGAAGAAGCTCAAGGTTAAAGATCGTTTTAAATCACTTACGATGCCTGACCTCCCCCCAAGAGCCTGTATTTTTAGTTCTAGTGATGACAATATGGTACTTTGAAACTGATATGTAATCCTTCTTCCTTGGTGGCTTTTTTTTCAGAGCTGTTTATGAAAAAAATTGATGCTTATCACCAGAAAGGAGCTCAAAATCATAGTGACTGCTGAGGTAAAAGATACCTCATAAGGCAACTTAATTTTCGTATAATTTCAGTGGAATTATCACATTTTATATTAAATTCTATAAGGATCACATAAGTCTGACATTTGCTTTAGTACAATACCAAGTCCCTCTGAATTTCTTAGTGATGACCAGTGCTCACTAATGAAATAGAATCTCTGTGCTCTTACCTAGAAATGAGGCATGGGAATTCAAAGTTGGTTTGGGGTATATAAGTATTAATGCTAATAAAATTTACCCTAAAACAAAAGAATATACCTTCTTCTCAGCACCTCAAGATACTTTCTCCAAAACTGGTCATCTAATCAGACAAAAAAATATGCCTCAATAGATATAAGAAAATTGAATTAATCCTATTCATTCTATTAGATCACCATAGACTAAGGCTGGTCTTCAATAACAACAAAAACAACTGAAAACCCACATACTCATAGAAGCTGAACTAATCAATAATCACATGGAAAGGGAAAAATTAAATAAAAAAATAAAAGATTTTATACAATTTTATAAAATGAAGGCACAGCATACACAAACTTATGGGATACAATGAAAGCAGCGGTAAGAGAAAAACCCGTAGCTCTGAGTGCCTACACAGAAAAACTAGAGAGATCCTACACTAGCAGATTTGCAGCACATCTGAAAGCTCTAGAACAACAACAACAAAAACCCAATACACCCAAGAGGAATACTGTTGGTTCAGCCAAAGAAAGCTCATGCTGCCCTGTCTGATTCCTGATGCCCTCACAGTAAGAGAAAACTTGTCTCCATCAGCTTGCCCTGCCGGGAGCCATGGCTTTAACTATGGCCTAGCGAAATGACTTACACTTAGAGCCCTGGGACAACACGTGTTAGACAACACGTGTAGTCTAACAGAATATTTGTGGGTGTGGAGGACATTGACCATTGGTTCCAGGAACTGAAGATTGCCACCAGCCCTCCCTTCTGCAGGCTCTTCCCCTCTCCCTTGTCACGGGTTCTTTCCCCTCCGTTGTCACAGGATCTTCCCCCTCCCTTGAAGCTTTCTCCTGCTTGTGCTTATCAGACAACTGCTTTGCTTTCATTCTTCGTGTCTCTTGTCTCTTTCCGTCTCCCTCTCCCCTGCCCTAGGACCCCGTTGAACGCTCCACAGGTCGGGGCATTGCCCATTGTCTGCTGCAGCATGTGTGCCATTCATCTAACCCACATATTAAGATAAATAAATTTTAAAAATTTTAGCCGGGCGGTGGTGGCGCGTGCCTTTAATCCTAGCACTTGGGAGGCAGAGGCAGGCGGATTTCTGAGTTCGAGGCCAGCCTTGTCTACAAAGTGAGCTCCAGGACAGCCAGGGCTACACAGAGAAACCCTGTCTCGAAAAAACAAAAAACAAAACAAAACAAAAATTTCAGTTTATACTGAAGGAAAATAGCAGCCAGCATGCCTATGAAGTAAAATAGTTGTGTTTGGTTTCTTTTTCAAAGTTTTCAGATACACTACTATAGATATGAAGGGCTAATACTTCAGGAGGAATTAAACTGAACTAATAAAGCAGTTTATGTCTGTGTGTGGGCAGCCAGAGCATGTATATACAGGCAAGATGATTCTCCTGGCTCAACCTCCTAAAAGAATCCTGGGATTGCAGATGTGAGTTAATACACTGACTCTTTTAAGGCCGGTTCCCAGAACAGAACTCAAGTTGTCAGGCATATGTGGCAAACACTTTATTTTTTATTTTTTATTTTTAATGAACAAACAAAAACAACAAGAACAAACCCCTGTTGCCTCCCCCCTCCCCATGCCTGCCACCCCACCCTCTCCCACTTATCAGCCCTGTCATTTCCCTACACTGGGGCACAGAACCTTCACAGGGCCAAGAGCCTCTCCTCCCATTGATGACCGACTTTGCAATCCTCTATTATACACATGCTGCCAGAACAATCAGTCCCACCATGTATAGTCCTTGGTTGGTGGTTGAGTCCCTGGGAGCTCTGAGGGCATTGGTCAGTCCATATTGTTGTTTGTCCCAAGAGGCTGCAAACACTTCAACTCCATTGTGGCAAACACTTTAACCTACTGATTCATATTCCTGGCCCATGATGCAGTTTTTAATAGTTACCCTTGTGATACCTTGGGCAGTCATATATTCTTCAGGCTTGGAATATGAACAACATTCATATCTATTACTTAAAACACAGCAGTGTTCATTTTCTACCCTTAAGCATCATCGCAGGATAGCAGCATTTTTTCACCACAGACTGAGTTCTGAACTTGTTCTCTCAGTCTTAAGTGGGATAAATGAAGTTGCAAAGAAAGAAAAGTAAAACCATTTAAAATGCAAGGTTTCAAAATATATTCCTGTAGAATATTATTCTTTTGAGAAAGCACAATACAATGATTTTCCAAAAATCACAAATCTGAAGCAGGTTTTGGGATCTACTTCAATTATAGCCTGGAGCTGGCAACTTGTGCCCTTCCTTTGCTTCAAAAAAAAAAAAAAAAAAAAAAAAAAGTGTAAGAAGGAGTGATGAGATTGACATTTACCATTCTTGGATCTTCTGCAAATTCAGGATCAATGTAGAAAAACACTGGCATATCTACTTCTTCTTGTGGATTAAGCCTTTGTTCTTCAGAACAAAAGCACTGTATTTTATTGAAATATTGTCCAGCTTCAAATGGTACATTATATGTAGAAATACTAATTACTGGTTTGTCAGTAGGATTCCTAGCTTTATAAACTGCCAGTGAAGTCTCTCCCAGTACCATATACATCTCTTTTTGCTGAGGTCTGAAGTTCCACTGGAGACTGGCATGAACATCAGCATTAAAGGTGACCTTAATGATCCGATCCTTAACAATTAAAGGATAGGCTAGAAAGCTAATCAGATATTCTCAACAGAGGAATTGTGAGTGAAAGTCTTTAGTCATCAGGGAAATTCAAATCAAAGCTATGACGATCCATCTTACACTCATTGGAATGGCTAACATCGAAAACTCAAAAAATAGCACATGCTGGAGAGAATGTGGAGCCGGGGAAACACTCTTGTATTGCTGGCGGGTGTGCAAACTCGCAGAACCACTTTGAAAGTCATTTCGTCAGCTTGGGGCCCCAGATTATACTTTGAACAATCTGCAAGATTAGTCACTGAGGGAGGTGGACTTTACAGAGCAAAACTATCTTCTAGTCCATAATGTATGATCTAAAAGATAGATTTAGAAGATTTATCTAGGGGCTGGAGAGATGGCTCAGTGGTTAAGAGCACCGACTGCTCTTCTAAAGGTCTTGAGTTCAAATCCTAGTGGATGGTGGCTCACAACCATCTGTAATGAGATCTGATGCCCTCTTCTGGCGTATCTGAAGACAGTTACATTGTATACATATAATAAATAAATAAAATCTTTTAAAAAATTAAAAAAAGATTTATCTATGCCATTACTTTCACATATACAAAGGACAGAGAACACAAATATAGAAAGTATCAAAAAGCATCACACACAATAGCAATGTGGTTACTGTTCTTCCATTAGCACGTCTGCTGAGCTAATCTAACCTTAGAGTAAGACTGCTTTTCTTATTGAACAAGGTAGTTCAGAGAAAGCCACAGGTGCTTCTCTGGAGGACCTGAAAGAAGTACATTTTACCTTGTGCTGAATGCTGTGTGTCTCAAGCTTGTGACATCCACAGAGAAGGTTCCATACTTAATAATTTATTTTTATTTTATGTATCTGGTATTTTGGCTGGTTCTCGTTTGTGTGCAGTACCTGCAGTGGTCAGAAGAGGGCATTAGATCCCTTGGGATTGCAGCTACAGCAGCTGCCTTAATGCCAGTGGTTTCTGGGAATGGAACCTGTGTTGTCTGTAACAATATCCAATGCTCATAACTAAGCCATCTCTGTATTTACAGTAGTTTTCATTCAAAATGAATTTTATACATTTGAATTAAGACATAATATATCACCGGGCGGTGGTGGCGCATGCCTTTAATCCCAGCACTTGGGAGGCAGAGGCAGGTGGATTTCTGAGTTTGAGGCCAGCCTGATCTACAGAGTGAGTTCCAGGACAGCCAGGCCAGGGCTACACAGAGAAACCGTGTCTCGAAAAACAGAAAAAAAAAAAAAAAAAAAAAAAAAAAAAAAAAAAAAAAAAAAAA
>JADRCC010265233.1:0-10552 GCA_019843855.1 Hylomyscus alleni | reverse complement strand
AGAGAGAGAGAGAGAGAGAGAGAGAGAGAGAGAGAGAGAGAGAGAGAAAGGGCACAATATACAACACACATGCACAGCATTCCTACTGTGGTTAAAGGTCATTCATTTCTAGTCAGTAAGATCCTAGTTGCCTTTGAAAAGTGGAGAGGTGGGGTACAGTTCTAGAGACTGTGATAATTAAGAGATTCCTGTGACCCCCAAGTTGGAAAAAATGGAACTCTTAGAAACCATAACCCAAGTCAGTTTGTTAGCCATTGCTCTTCTCTCTCTCTCCTAACTTCTGCTCCATTGGTTATAAGGCAGTTTGTTAAATCCATTTGGAGTAGGAACATCTTTAAAATATCCACTTCTGACTGTATATGGTGATGTACACGTTTAGTGCCAGTATCTGGGAGGTAGCCTGGGTCATATGGTGAGACTATCTCAAGAAGTAAAATCCACTGATAGCCTGGGTCCTGTCCTGTGACACGTGCTCTTTTACAACCACACTGTATCTGGCTTCTTATCATCAAGAAGCTTTATTACCCTCAAATCTCAATGTTCACTCACATTCAGATTCCCTGTTGAGGTGGTCTGGCTTCTCCCATCCAAGCATCATTACATTCTCAGACTTGATGGCTCAGCCAGGCATAAGGAAGAGACTGCATAAAGATGAGACCAACTGAGCTCCCCAGGGAGGTTGAAGAAGGACACAGCAACCAGGGGAAATCAGCTGGCTTCTGCAAATTTTGTAGAAGAAAGGCAAATTTAAAGAGCATATCTTATTAGTCTATAAACAATACCCAGAATTATTTTGTCCTCTATTATAGCTCTGGTTCCCAGGGTGAATAGGTTATACTATATCTATTGGTTGGGGCAGTTCATGCTGGGTTGGAGATTCAGCTCCACACTACTGGCATGAGGAGTTACTTTCCAACATCTCTGCTTAAGTAAAGATAGACTCTTGTGCTAATTGCAAACAGGAATTTGAGTATGAGCCAATATTAAGTAGAGCTGGAGTTTCTTAAAGGGGGTTTTAGACACAGATTTGAACACTGGGGGAGGGGGAATTACTAGAAAGAAAAGCAAATAAAAGGAAAGAATAAGACATGCATACCAAAGGATGGGTATGGGCTTCTCAAAGAAAAACGTCACGCTCTATTATCTTCACAATTGCCACTTCTGTGCTTTTTGTGAAGTCTGGAATGTTATCTTCAGAGCATTACTAAGGAAGTTATCTGAGATTGTCTGGCAGATCCTGAGATACACAGGGTAGGATTTTAGCTGATAAGGTAAAACATTAGATCATAGGAATGTGGGGTGTTAGGAAATCTTGAAGGCATGCCTAACTTTTTGACACTGTGAAAATAATGGCTGTCTTTTGCAATGTTCACTCTTGAGACCTTTATAAAGAAATAATAAAAACAAATACATATTTTTTTATCTATAAAAGTCCACTTTGTCCCACTCTTCTTATTCTGGGTCCCGAGTGTGCTTAATGCTTTGTTTTGTGTCTTATCTCCTAGAAAGACCCTAGGTGAAGTATGATCTAGAAGTCTATTGAATATGGCATATATGTCTGCCTCTAGTCATCTTTCTACTTTCCTTAGACTGTGACTAGGTCTTACATGTGTGAAAGTCTTCCTGAAGAATGGGAAGGGGGAATCACAGGAGGATAATATCACCAGAAGAGACAAACTGGGAAATCAATCCTGTAGAGCAGTGTCCATTTTAAAATAGAAACCAAATAATTTTTATTTTAATCTAAAAGCAAAAATGGTAGGGGTATCACTTCTGAAATGGCATCACTTTCTATTACCTGAGTGTCACTCTGACTTGCACAGAGAGTCTGTGAAGCACTAGCAATAGGTTTTGTCAGTATAGAGAAGCATGGTGTATGCTTAGATATTGCTTACTAATCATGAGAGTGGAAAAAACACAAGCAGACTAGAAATGAGTATGAGAGAAATCGAGAAGAAATGAAAAGGAATGATACATCAAAGGAGGATGAAACCAAGGAAGAATACAGAAAATTCATCCAATGAATTAGATCAGAAAATTCCTCAGATAACAAATAGAAATCTTAACATAAGAGGTATTTGGAAACTCAAATATGGATAAAAAGGAAAAAAGCTTTCCATAATATTATTGTCAAGATGCTGAAGGTAGATAACAAGGGAATGGTTAAAATGTGTAAGGCAAGCTTCACCAACAGGATATAGGAGATGGAAGAGAGAATCCTAGACATTGAAGAGACGATAGAAGAAACGGATATATTGGTTAAAGAAAATGTTAAATCCCGAAACCTCCTGATACAAAACATCCAGGAAATATGGGACATTATGAGAAAGTCAAATCTAAGAATAATAGGAATACAGGAAGGAAAAGATTCCCAGAACAAAAGTCCAGAAAGTATTTTTTAACAAAATCACAGAAGAAAATCTCCCTAACCTAAAGAAAGAGATGCCTTTCAAGATACAAGAAGCCTACAGAACACCAAATAAACTGGACTAGAAAGGAAAGTCCCCTTGGCACATAATAATCAAAGCATTAAATTTACAGAATAAATAAAGAATATTAAAAGCTACAGGGGGAAATGCCAAGTAACATATACTTAGAATTATGCCTGATTTCTAAATGGAGACTCTAAAAGCCAGAAGGGCATGTACAGATGTGTTGCAGACTCTAAGAGACCATAGATGCCAACCCACACTACTATATCAGGTAAAACTTTCAATTTCCATAGATGGAGAATATAAGATATCCCATGATAAAACCAAATTTAAGAAATATCAATCTATGAGAGATAATCACCACCACCAAGAAACAATAAATATTGCTCATTCCTCTCTCTCAACAGCAATGGTTTCAATTCCCCAATAAAAAGACAGAGACTAACAGAATGGATGGGAAAACAAAAACATAGGATCCATTCTTTAGCTGATTCCAAGAAGCACATCTGATCACAAAAATAGGTATCACCTCAGAGAAAAGGGATGGAAAAAATATTCCAATCACATATGCTGAAAAAAGCAAGCTACTGTAGGCATTTAAATATCTGACAGAATAGACTTGATACTAAAACTCATCAGAAGAGATAAAGAAGGACACTATATATTCAAAGGAAAATCTACCAAGAGGACATTGCAATTATTATCATCTCTTCATTAAATACAAAAGCACCCAAGTTTTTAAAAGAAACACTATTACTGTGTGAATCACACTCTGACTCTCTCACACAGAGGGTGGGAGACTTCAATAGCCCACTCTCAGTAATAGATAGGTCATCCAGACAGAACCTAAACAGCTAGCTATAAAACAAATGGACCTAAGAAGTATTTACAGAATATTCACCAAAACACACACACACAAAAACCTCACTTTCTTAGCACATTATGGAACTTTCTCCAAAATTGACTCAGACACAAAGCAAGTCTCAACAGATATAAGAAAATTGAAATAATACTTTACATCCTATCAGACCACTACAGATTAAAATTGGATATCAACAACAGAAATCTTACAAATTCATGGAAACTGAACAACTCTCTACAGAATGAAAATGTGTCAAGACAAAAATCACAAAAGTAAAGACTTTCTAGAATTGAACGAATACAAATACAGAACATTCCTAAACTTATGGGACACAATGAAAGCAGTTCTAAGAGACAACTTCATAGCACTAAGTGCCTATATTAAAAATCAGAGTGATCTCATTCTGGCAACTTTACAGCACACCTGAAAGCTCTAGAACAAAAAGAAGAAATCAAACCCAAAAAGGAGTACAAGGCAAGACATAATCAAACTCAGGCTAAAATCAATAAAATAGAAACAAAGACAACAATACAAAGAATCAGTGAAACAAAGAGTTGGTTCATTGAGAAAATCAGTAAGATCAACAAACCCTTATGCAAATTAACTAAAAGAGAATATCCAAATGAATAAAGTCAAAATCAAAAAGGGGAACATAATGATAGACACCAAGGACATGGATTAAAAGCCTGTATTTCACCAAATAGGAAAATCTAAAAGAAATGGATAATTTCCTTAATAGTTACCACTTACTAAATTTAAATCAAGATCAGATAAGCGATTTATACAGACTTACAACCCATCAAGAACCAGAAATGGTCATTAAACCAGAAATGGTCTCCCAATAACAACAAAAAAGCCCATGGCCAGATAGTTTTAGAACAGAATTCTACCACATGGTCAAAGAAGAGTTAATGCTATTATTCTTCAAAGTATTCCACAAAATAGAAACAGAAGGAACATCGCCAATTCAGTTTTTTTGAGGCCACCTGACACCCAAACTACGCAAAGACTCAACAAAGAAAGAGAACTAGAGGCAATTTACCTTATGAACATAGATAGGAAAATATTCAATAAAATATTTGCAAAGTGAATTTAAGAACACATTAAAAAGATCACCCACTATGATCAAATAGGCTTCATCCATGGAATATCAGAATGGTTCAACATATGTAAATTGACAAATGTTACCCACCACAGAAACAAACTGAAAAACAAAAACAACAACACATGGTCATCTCATTAAATGCAGAAAAGTCTTTTGACCAAAATCCTAAACCCTTTCATGATAAAAGTCCTGGGGAGGTTAGGGATACAAGGAACATACTAAATATATTAAAGGCAAGCCCAGAGGCAATATCAACTTAAATGGAGAGAAATTCAAAGCAATTCCACAATAATTAGGAATAAGACAAGCTGTCTACTCTCTCTACATATCTATTCAATATAGTACTTGAAGTTCCAGCTAGAGCAACAAAACAACTAAAGAAGATCAACGGGATACAAGTTGGAAAGGAAGAAGTCAAAGTACGTTAATTGCAGATGATACGGTAATATACATAAGTGAACGCAAAAATTCTACCAGGGAACTTTTACAGCTGAAAAACACCTTCTGCAAAGTGGTCAGATTCAAAATTAACCCAAAGAAATCAGTAGCCCTCTTCTATACAAATGATAAAAGGGCTAAGAAAGAAAATTAGGGAAACTCATCAGCACAGGAGAAGACTTTCAGAAGAGAATCTTCCTCCTACGCAGGCTAATACCCACACCTAGCTTCCTGGACATGAGTTCTCCTCAGATGAAGACATAGAACTCTCAGGTCCTCTGCACCATGCCTGCCTAGATGCTGGCATGCTCCTACCTTGATGATACTGAACTGAATCTCTGAACCTATAAGTCAGCCTCAACTAAATGTTGGCCTTATAAGAGTTGCCTTGGTCATGGTGTCTGTTCACAGCAGTAAAACCCTAAGACAGAAGTTGGTATCAGGGTCTGGGGTATTGCTTCGATAGGCCTGACCATGTTTTTGTTTGGAAGAATGTAGATTTGGGGACTTTGGACTTGGAAAGCCATGGAATGTTTTAAGTGGGGCTTATGAGCTATCCTATTAGGAATGAAGACTTTGTTGCTGTGAGTGATTTGAACTGTGCAGACCTGGCCCAAGAGGTTTCAGTGGAGAAGAACTTCAGTATGTGGCCTGGAGACTGTTGTGGTATTTTGGTGGAGAATGTGGCTGCTTTTTTTCCCTTGTCTGAAGAGTATGCCTGAGGCTAAGGTGAAGAGACTCAGATTAATTGCATTGACAAAGGAAGTCTTAAAAATGCCCAGCATAGACTTTGTTTTTTGGTTAAGTCTCATGAAGAGCAATTTAAACAAGCATAGCAAGCTGAGATTGAGGAAAAATATAAAATATATGGTTTGAGTATTAAAGGGGCTCCAGAAGTGAAATGGAGCTGAATCCTGTGTTCAAGGATATTAAATTGAACTAAGGGAGTAGTGACCTTGGAGCAAGATCCCACCCAGCAAAGTTAAGGTCCAGGCTTGGCAGAACAAGCCTTTAATCCCAGGAGGCAAAGGCAAGCGGATCTCCGACTTCAAGGACAGCCTTGAAGAGAGCAGGTTTGAGGTAAAGAAAAGCTTAAGTGTTTAAGTCCAGGCATAGTGGTACATGACTTTAATCTCAGCATTACAGGAGACAGAGCCATGCAGATCTTTGAGTTCAGGTCAATCTACAGAACAAGTTCCAGAACAGTCAAGCTTAGGCAGTAGAGCTGGAAAACAGAAAGCTAGTGTTAAGGTAATAGAACAAGGGGGCCATGTTTCAGCTACTGCAAGCAGCAGAACTCAGCAGCTTCGGCCATATGGCTCTGGCTTTAGAGTGAAAAGTAGAAGGGACTCCTGGGACAATTGATGCTGGTTAGCTGGGGCTAAGAAATTAGTGGTGATCAAGAAGAGATCAGTGTCACTGAGGTGAAATCTTCTGGAAAGTGTTTTGTGGGAGCACAGAGAAGCTGTGTTCCACAGATAGCCAAGGTTGTGCCTCCTGCTGCAGCTGCACTGGGTAATGTGTAAGAGTCACCCAGGTTGTTCTCATTTTGAAGGCATGAAGGGGTCAGGGAGAGCAGCTGAGACTTGGCACTGTGAGAGCCCATGGAAGACCACTGGTGAAGGTGCAGCCTCAGTCGGCCCAGGACTGAAGGGGTCATGCAAAGGAGTTGAGGCTTGGCACCATGAAGAGAGCTATTGGTGAAGTCTAATTGAAGCGGAAGACCCCAGTGTATTGTAGATGCCAGTACCATAGGATGATCACCAAGAACAGCAGCAGCAGTGGAGTGGATCAACCTGAGTTTAGAGTACTACAGAGGACAGAGCTTAAGAAGAGCCACAAGCCCTTTGTAGGAGACCACAAGATCATGTGTGGATCCTAGACATTGAAACAAGAAGCTGTAGCACTGAAGTTTCCTTTGAGACCCCAAGATGTTTGAGATGCCAGAGCCATGGCCTATCTGCTGAGAAAAGCTGTTAAAAGGGAGTGGAACCAGCCCAAGGAAAAGAGGTTTGTTGTAGTCAACAAAGATGAAAAAGGAGTTGGAGATTTGAAGATCTCCTTGATATCAGACATAGAGATACAGACTTTGGAGTTTGTCCAACTGGTTTCCTGTCTTGCCTTGGGGATTATAGTTAAGTGATTAGATGAATCTCAGAAGATACCTTGAATTTTGGACTTTTAACATTGTTGAGACTGCTATAGACTATGGGACCTTTGGATATTGGACTAAATGTATTTTGCATTGTGTTATGGTTAGGTATAGCCCCATAGACTCATGTGTTTGAACAAGTCTATGAGCGTCATGGAGTGGAATGTGATGGTTTGTATATGCTCTGCCCAGGGAGTGGAACTATTAGGAGGTGTGGCCTTGTTGGAGTTAGGTGTGTCACTGTGGGTGTGGGCTGTAAGATCCTCATTTTAGGTGCCTGGAAGTCAGTATTCTGCTAGAAGCCTTCAGGTGAAGATGTAGAACTCTCAGCTTTGCCTGTACCATGCCTGCCTAGATGCTACCATGTTTCTGCCTTGATGATAATGGACTGAACCTCTGAACCTGTAAACCGGCCCCAACTAAATGTTGGCCTTGAAAGAGTTGCCTTGGTCATGGTGTCTCTTCACAGCAGTAAAATCCTAACTAAGACAATATCCTATGGGGCTTGACCATGAGGCTTCAGGGTGATGCCAACACAACCTACACGGATTTTAGGTAGATTCTAGAGTTTATCTTCTAATGAAGAAACTGGAATTCTGAACCTTGTGGTAAACCAACCTTGCTGCTTAGTCACTCAAGTCATGGACATTGTTTAAGCTTGAGTAGAAGCTGACAATATTTGCCTGTGAAAGAAACTGGGTTCTATGTCCATTGTGGGTACATTTTCAGTTTGTCTGACTTCAGTGAAAAACTGAATTGTTTGTAAAAGTGGGAAAGCTTAGCATGAATCTGAAGTTGTTCATTTTTTTCAAATTACTTTTTCAGTAGTAAGAGGAAAACTAGTTTCAGAGAGTATATGTATCAAAAATAAAAGATTTCAATCAATCAGGTTAAATATTTAATGGCAAATACTTCAAGAAACAAAAAGAAACAAAATCCAAACTTAAGTTAAATATTAAAGATGAGGAGGATACATAAATGAAATAAAGACAACCAAAACAATATAAAAGATCAATGAAGCAGAGTTGGTTCTTTGAAATTAACAAATTCATTGACAGATCAAGAAAAATGATGACTATAAAAAATGAGAGGTGATAAAGTTGAAATTATATACCAAATACCACAAAGACACAATTATTGTTAAAAGTTATTGTGAAGAAACACATGGCAAAACTTAAACCAAACCAAACCAAAACAGAAGAAATGAACAAGCCTGCCAAAATCGAATCCATAGGAACATTTAACAATTTGAATAGACTAATTTACCAGCAGATAGGACTCAAAAATACAGGTCAGAACCAAAAGCAGCTAAAGCCTTCATAGGCCATTCCTAGATGATTCTACTAGGCTCCATGTTTTAAAACAGCAGCACCAACTGGAGGCTGAGCGTTCAAACCCAAGCCATGGGGGTCATTTCAATACATATTTATAAGAGGTGAATTAAATGCATTTGGAATGGTTTTCTCATTTTTCATTTCATGGAAGTTTGGGAAGTATTGGACTTTAAAGAATATTCCATGCATCTTAGTCAGAGTTTCTATTACTTTGATAAACACCATGACCAAGCACAAGTCAGAGAGAAAAGGCTTACAGGCTTACATCACAGTCCATAATTGAGGGAAGTCAGGCCAGGATCCTGGAGGCAGGAGCTGATGCAGAGGCCATGGAGGATACTGCTTACTGGCTTGCTTTTCATGGTTTACTTAGCCTGCATCCCTATAGTATCCAGGACCACCATCCCAGGATGGCCTGACTCTCAATAGGCTGGGCCCCTTCCCTCTGATTACTAGTTAAGAAAATGCTCTGAAGGCTTGCCTGGAGTCTGATCTTATAGATACATTTTCTGCTCTCAGATGACTATAGTTTGTGTCAAGTTGGTATAAAACTAACCAGCACAACTAAGCCATTGTCATCTTGAGACACAAACACATCATTGTTAAGCCACAACTTTTGCTTTCTTGTTTATCCCCAAGACCACACCTTAATAAAGACATCCCAATAAAGAATATTTCGCAAACTTAAAAAACTCCCACAGCCTTATTAATTCAAGTGGTTTACATTTTGTGCTTTTAGAAATATCTTGTCTCTTAAAATCTAAAGTCTCTGAAAACTCCCAAATCTCCTTTTGAAAAATTTGAAGTCTTTCAACTCTGGGCTTCTGTAAAATTAAAACTAAACTAAATACTTTATGTCTTTAAGAGGGAAAAACCAGGGCACAGTCCTGCAAAGCAAACCCAAATTCCACCAGCATAAATAACCCAATGTCCAATTATCTGGGATCCACTCACAATTTTCTGGTCTTCTCCAAGTGGGTTTGAGTCACTTGTCCAGCTCTGCCCTCAGCAGCACACACACTTGTCTTCCATGCTCAGGCCAGATCCATGCTTCCACTGCTGCTGTTCTTGGTATTTATCCTATGGTCCTGGCATCTCAAAAATGCTGGATCTTCTGCTGTTAACTGGGCTGCCTGGGCTACCTCTCCTGTGTTCACTTCATGGTGCCAAGCTTCAACTTCTATGTGTGGCCCCTTTGATACTGGACCTTCAACTGCTATTGAGGCTGCAACTTTATCAATGGCCTTTTTTGGACACTTACAATGCCAAACCTCAGCTGCTCTTCATAATCCCTTTATGCCTTCAAAACCAGTACCACCTGGGGATTAGTCTTGTACTACCAAGTTCAGCTGCCAGTGCAAGGTACAACTGTGGTCACTTCTGGAACACAGCTTCTGGATGGTGACTCTCAGGAAACACTTCCCAAAAGATTTCACCTCAGTGATGCTAGTCTTTTAATCACCACTAATTTCTTAGCTGCAGCTAACCAGCATCAATTGTCCCAGTAAAGCAAAGGTTTCATTTCTGTGGTACTGGTCCCTTGTTAATTCTGACTGACTCTTCAGCTCCAGCTGGCTAGAATGACAGAAACTTAATTTAACACAGTAAACATGCAACAGCTCCAATAGTGTTTATGTAACTCTCACAGTTCCCTCTGGAGGTTCACAAGCCAACCTTCTATTATTTACATGTCTGTCAACACTCTTTTCTTCCAGGTTCCCACAGAAAAGCTTACCAAACTTTGAGCAATCAGTGGCTTTTCTTGTCCAAAGTTCCAAAGACCTTCCACAATCCTCTCAAAGGCAACATGGCACAGCAATATCCTATAATCCTTGTACCAATTTCTGTCAGATGACTACAGATGTGTCAGGTTGATATCAAATTAGCAAGCACACTATTGGTGGGTGAAAAGAATGTGTATTCTTCAGTGTTTGGTTTCTAAATAAAATAGTTTCTTAAAAAATAAAAACAAAAGCAAATAAACAAACCTCACATAGGCATGCCCAGAGGGCCATCTCGCAGATAATTCTAGATTCTGTCACATTGACAATTAGCACTAACCTTCATAAATTTCTGTTTGATCAACTCATTGTATGGTATCATTTAGTTCAATATTTTCAGTTTACTTTTGTTCAAGTGTTCTGTCTATTGATGGATGTGCTATATCGAGGTCACAAAATATTAATGCTTGGGGATTAATCTACATCTTTGTGTTCATACCATTTTTTT
>JADRCC010265224.1:0-11996 GCA_019843855.1 Hylomyscus alleni | reverse complement strand
CTCTCTCTCTCTCTCTCTCTCTCTCTCTCTCTCTCTCTCTCTCTCCAGTCTGTCTTTCTGTCTTTCTGACAATTCTCTCCAAGTTCCCCACTCAGCCATACATTTCTTTCTGTAGAAGAAAAAGGAAATTGCTCCCACAAATGAAAACAAACCCCATTATTTCTTAATGAATCTAAGATTCCCAGAGCTGACTTGGACCCTGCTCTTGGGAGTCAGGTAACCTGCCTCAGGCGAAGGCCATAATGCCATCCGTCAGAGCAGAGAGAGGAGAAATTGTCCCAGAGGCACACAAAGCCAATTGTATATTTTATATACAACAGGAAATATCTCTCTGAAGCCCCATGGGTGGTCTCATAGCCTAAAGCACCCGAATTGATTACCCGTGGCTTGTTTAATTCCAAACGTCCTTGATGGTCGACAAAGGACCACACTGACAGGATTCTCAGCGCTCATCTGTGGGAAGGCAGTCAAATAGTAAGAAAGCAAAGGAACGTCCAGAAGACCCTGCTCCTCCACACTGACCCCCAATGTAGAACGTGAGCCTGATACACATTAGGCCTGCCTTTCACTCCTGTTCTGTAGAGGAGTCGAGTTTTCCCTTCACCTTAGAACAGGGACAAAAACTGTAGTTTCCTATAGTCGCAGGGGATATAGAGTCCTGTTCAGATCTCCAAAGACTCTCAAGGCTTTGCTTGGTCTTGCTCTTTCTCTACCCTCAGGTGGTTAATCTCCCCTGCTGTGTGATGCCTTTTCTACTCTAGCTTTTCTGACTTAACTCACTCACTGCTCCAGGTCTTTTGCACGAGAGGCGTTACCTGAATGTAGAATAATTTCCCTTCTCTTATCTAATTGCTCTGCTTCCTTCAGCTCAGACACCTATTCCTTCCCCTTGGGACTGGCTCGGAGCTCTCTATTACGCTGGCTGGTCATCCTTCAAACTAGAAATCAGCTAATGCCTAGGCAGTTGTGGGAGTTGATGATCTTTTGCTTCCATCAGGTAGGAACTATGCCTGCCTTGTTTCAGAAGTGCCTCCTGGATCTACCATAAAGCTGAACAAACAGATGGTGCCCAAACTGGGACTTGAAGGACTCGTTGACTGAGCAAATAAGGGAATGGATGAGCACAGGGACAGGAATCATTAAGAGAGCAACTGGAAACGGGAGAAAAGGCCGCGGTTGCTAAGGGATCGAATAAGGGAGAACTATATAACCCTGCCGTTTGGTGATCTCATGAATCTGCCAAGACTGGATTTTTGCAAAGCCCTTAAAACCTAAGGTCCCCATTCAGAAATATTGATATATTTGTTAGATATATGTATATCTATATGTTCACAGAAGAGCTCTTGCTAAGAGGGTACACACCCACTTACCACAATCGGATGAAAGGATACTAAGGCGTATAGCTGGGTGGTGACTCATCCCTGAAAACCAAGTACTCAGGAGGCAGCAGCAGGAGAGGGGAGCTATCCTGGGCTACACCGTGAAAATTATGTCATAAAAAGTACTTGTATATGAGTACCATGGAAAGGTAGTTGAGTGGGTGGGTTTGGATCACAACACCTGTATTACAAGGTGGGCATAATTACTCATGTGCCTGTAACCCCAGCAAAGGTGTGGATCAGAGCTGGGGAGGGTTGGAGATAAGAAGGCTCCAGTATAGCTCCAGGGTTAGTGAGAGCCCCTGTCTCAAAGGAATAAAGCAGAGACTGACGGAAGGGACCTGACATTCCGCATGTGCACAGCTGACGACATGCACTCAGAGCCACATACCTGCCTCCCGCATGTATGCACATTCTTTTTCTCACACGGGAGATAGGATTGTTCAACTTTAAGAAGGAAAAAATTCTGACACATGCTCTAACAGCTCTACTTGCAAAGGTATTGTGGGAGCATCTTGGTGGCACCTGAAACTGGGCTTTGGAGGGAGATAGAAGGGATAAGTCCTTGCCCTGAGATGGCTTTTTGTTTGTTTATTGTGCCCCTGACAACCTCCAATCCTTGGTTATTTCATCAGTTAAATAAGGAAAATGGTGTATTCTCCTTAAGGTATTATAAAGATTAAACAAGATAAATTATTATGTAATGTGTGTATATATTATATATTACAAAGATTAAATAAGATAAACACTCGTGCATGGACACACACACACATACACACACACACACACACACACACACACACACACACACACACACAGGAGATCAGGTGTTGACCCTGAGTAAGAGATTGGCAAAGTGACATATTTGTGTACCTCACTAATGTGAGTCAGAAAATAGCGAAGCATGCTCGGGATGTGGGAAAACTGTAACCTTGCACCTGTGGGGAGGATGAGAAGTGATGCAGCCACCTTGGGGAAGAAGCCGGTCGTTCCTCAACCTAATAAGCCTGGGATTAGTCCAGAGGAATGCTCAGTAGTTAAGAGCACTTGTCCTTGCGGAGGACCCAGGTTCAGTTCATAGCACCCACACGACAGCTCACAGCCATCTATTACACCATTCCAAGGGATTGCCTATTTTGACTTCTGTAGGCACCAGGCATGCATGTGATGTATAGACACACAAAAGTTAAGAACAATAAAATACCAAGTTATCATCTAACCCAAAAATTAGGCATAAGAGAAATAGAATTATATGTACATATAGAACTTCTACCTACATACTTTAGCATCAATATTCAGAGCAGCTAAAAGATAGACTTCACCTAGATGCCTTCTAGATGATGAATAGATTAAAAAATGTGGCATAGGGAATATTATTCAGCAATACAAATGAAGGTGGTAGCAGTCACTGTAATAGTTTTTTGGCTGGATTTAGACTCACCTAAGAGAAACTCCCTAGGCACGTTTGGGAGGATGTTTCCAGAGAGGTCTAACAGAGAGAGAAACAGTCGTCCACAGAAAGAAAAGCAAGCGACTCTCTGCTTCCTGCTGTAAATATCACACAGCAGCTGCCTCCGCTCCGCTCCAGCTTCTACATTGTCCTGGCTATGATGAGCTACACCCTCAAACTGTGAGCCAAACACTTCCTCCCCAGGTTGCTTTTCTCAGGTTTCCTGTGACAGCAGTCAAGAAAATATCAAATACATGTGCTAAAACAGGAGTGAACTTTGAAAACTAAAGTAGCCAGCTAGGAACAGAATCTATGATGTGCATGGTGGTTTCAATAGGAATGGCCCCCATAGGCTCACAGATTTGAATATCTTGTCATTAGAGAGTGGCAATACTTGAGAGAGACTAGGAGGTGGGGCTTTGTTGGAATCGGAAGTGTGTCGCTGGGGGTGGGCTTTGAAGTTTCCAAAGCCCAAGCCAGGCTTTGTGGCTCTCTTTTGCTCCTGCTTGTGGATCTGGATATAGAACTCTCTGTTATCATGCCTGCCGGTGTGCTGCCATGCTCCCTGCCTTGAGGATAATGGACCAAACTTCGGAAACTGTAAGCAAGCTCCAAATTCTCTTTTGTACGAGTTGTTATGGTCATGATGTTGAAGGAGTAGAATAAAGATTGAGGCCTGTGCTAACAGGACCAGGCCTGTGCTAGCTAAATTACAAGCTCAGAGAAAAATAACTATAAAATAAAAACAGGCTTGAACATGTCCAAGCAGGCCTGAACAAAAGCAAGCTGTTGTTAAACATTCTGGGAACTGGCTGACTACCAAGGCCTTGAAGATAGAGCTTGTCCGGGTGGGTCCAGATATGTCCTTGATTGTCCAGGTGGGTCCAGGGATGTCCTTGCTTATCTGGGCAAAACGACCCAGCTCAGATGAGTAATGGGCCATCTGGACTTCTTAGCTATAGTTTAAGGTCAGCAAGAAACTCCCTGGATAGCGCACCCTCTTAGACATTTTCCGCTCTAAGTTGTATGTACACTAACTAGCTAATATTTGAACTAGCCAATCATGTATAGCCACACTGATTCCTTTGTTCCCTAAGACCTTGATCCTATAAAAAACCCTAACTCCTGAGCCTTGGGGTCCACACCTCTGTCTCCTGTGGGAGATATGTGTCGGGCCCGGAGCTCTGATATTAAAACTGCCTCGTGTATTTGCAGCAAGAAAGTCTCTCGTGTTTCCTTGGGTACACGTCTCCCGGGACTTGAGCGGGAGTCTCCCTACGGGGGTCTTTCAATGTCTCTTCATATCAATAGACCATTGATTAAGACAAGATGAACCATCCAGAGATCAGGGGACATGGTCAAGAAAGCAGAGGAATGTTGTTGGAATTAGGCTCCTTTAGGGGTTGATAGAAATATTCTGGGATCAATGATGGTTGATACTTAATATTGTTAATGTACTAAATGTCATTCAATCAAACACTTAAATGGATGATATAGTATAATATAGTTAATCTTAATTTTCAATACTATTACAGTAAGAAGCACCAGGGAGACTAGGAAAGCCTGCCTTTACACACACCTTTGGTGTGTCCAAGGGAATGTTTCCAAAGAGGTTCAATTGACCCTCAGTGGGTTTGGGAATACCTCATATTCTGGTGTCCTGAAAGGAAGAAAAGAGTGCTAAGAAGAATTCTCAAGGGGGGGTAGGCTCTCTCTCCCCAGTGCACCCTCTCTCTACCACCAGGATTTGAACAGTCCTATGTATCCTTCCAAGATGAACTGAAACTTCTGACCCAAATTCTCTCCCCTTTAGATCTTTTGTTGGGAACTTTGTTGCAGAAAGAGAAACTTAAATAACACACAGTACAGGAAATGTAATTCAATAACATTACACAAAAAAGAAGTGAGTTTCTTTAAAAAAAAAGAGAGAGAGAGAGATCTAGAAAGACAGCTCCATAGTTAAGAGCACACATTGCTTTTGCAGAGGACCCCAGTTGGTTCTTAGCACCCACACTGGGCATCTTAGAGCTACCGGTTAATCTGGCTTCAGGGGATCCAACTTCTGTCCCCTTGGGCCCCTGCACTCATACCACACATATACTGAGACACATAAATAAAAAGAAAAAGAAAAGAGAGTGTGTTGCTTAGATTAGCGGAGGGGGTGGGGGCAGGAAGTTGGAGTAGAGGAAATGTAGATGCTGAAACCTAAGTGTGTGGTCATAGATTTGAGTAGATGAAGAAAATGGACGTTCCTGGCCTGTATGTGATGGGCTCAAGAGCAAAGGCAAGTCTAAAAGGGAACAACATACTAGCTCAGAGACAACAGAAAGGAGCCTAAGGCCTTCCTGAAGCTTCAGAGAAAGCTCGGAGAAAATGCATGTACTGGGGCAAAGGAGTCAAAGCCTGAGGTTGTAGGACCTGTGGAAGGGTTGGTGCTAAGGAGAATACAACATTGGGGGTACAGCTCAGTGACACAGTGTTTTGCCAATGGGCACATTTCTCTGTGCGTTTGTGGGTCTGATCTAGCTGGATTCTGGTTTGGGTATGCAGTGAATGCCACAGTTGAGAGTAAAGGAGTCTCAGGAGACTTGCTGGGCCTCCTTTTAGCAGGTGTGGGATTGAGGGAATCTATGTGGGCTCTGATGACAGTGTACTTCCATTCGAGCTGCTCTAAGAATCTATAGAGAGACACCATCATCCCTCACAGTGTGTTTTGCTCTCTGCGAACATTGTCCTTGGGGTAGGAAGAGCCTCACTCTTGATAGAGAACAAACACAAATATGATCTTTCATATCTCCTCTGCCGTCCTCACCTTTCCCTGTAATTGGAAACGATCGCCGCCGGTCTCACCTGTAGGAGTCTATCTTCAAATGGAGAAATCACTTCTCTTCATCAAACTCCTCCTTCCCCATGCCCTGACCCTACTTCAACTTCTTAGGATCCTTTCTTTCCTTTGATTAAGGATGGGGGTAGGGAGTGGGGCAGAGGGGGATGGAGCCCTTCTGTTTGACTAGTTTCTGATGAAGTATACTACTTCCAACCCTGCTCTTCTATGCCCCCAGTGCACTTTCTGTGCTCCTCCCATTCGCACTCAGGCTGTGTGAGCAGAGGCAGGCAGGCTCTCCACCCAGGCTCTTTAGCTGCAGCTCTTCAGCCTGCTATTTTCCTGGAGCCTTTCTCTCAAGCTTACCATGGTGGAGCTTCTCTTGAGTGCCACCTTCTATGACAGTATCAAGCTTTGCTGCTTCAGAGTTATATCACTATTCCTGGTCTGTGCACAAACACATGACAAACAACAACTCAAGGGCAGAGTATTCTTGGGTCATCACATAAAGAAGGATATAGTTCACCATGGCAGGGAAGACATGGCGGTAAGAACGCAGATCACAGGTAGGAAGCAGGCAGACTCACAGCAGTCACCAGTGATCCTCCCATGAGCCTCTGCTGCCTGAAAGTTCCACTTCGCTCCAAACAGTGCCATCAGCTGGGGACAAAATGTTCAAATGAGTGAGCCTGTGAGGACTTTTCTCATCCAACCCTGACAAGAATCCAGGTACCCTCTGCAGGTCTCACACCCAGTCTGCACCTGCTCTACAGGACACCTCAGAGTCCTTCCTCCATTGGTAGCACCAGCACGGGTTGCATTTGTATGTAAAGCATCCATTCTTGGGTTGGGGATATGGCTCACGTGATTAGGCGCACGTGCTGCTCTTGTGGAAGATTCAAGTGTTACTGCTGCCAAATCAGGCAGGTCACAACCAGCTGTAATTCCAGTTTCAGGTGATAGACACACACACACACACACACACACACACACACACAAACACACACACACACACACACACACACACACACACACACAGAGAGAGAGAGAGAGAGAGAGAGAGAGAGAGAGAGCGAGCATCCATCTAACATATCCTTGGCAGCCTCTAATGTACTTCACAAGTAAGGGCCCCTGTGACTCTTTGCCATTCTAATTACTATTATGTTAACAGTTCTACAGCTGAGTACGTAGCTCAGTGGTAGGGTACTTGCCTAGCATGTGCAAGGTTGTTGGTTTGATTCCCGGTACTGCAAACAGAACAGAAGCAAAAGAAAGCCCCCTCAGTTATTACTCAGTAAAGTGACATTTCTCTTTAAGACTTTAAAATTTGTTGAAACCCAGTGACTTCAATGAAATTCTTTTGTGAGCTATTTTCCCCTTTGAGCTGTGAGCAGCTTGAGCTGGTAGGACCTAGGCAAGTAAAAAGTGTCTTCAGGGCACCTGTTCTTGGCTAAGAAAAGTCACAGATTGCTCTCTTGGGCTTTTGGCAAAGCGTCTTACTCTGCAGGGATGCCCTCCCCTCCCTCCCATTGCCACCCCTGCCTCCCTCCTTTCTCGCTTCTCGCCTGTCTCAGAAGGGACATTGTCTCCAGCACCCTCCAGTTTTCTTTCCCTATATCCTAGCTGCCTTTTCCCAACCCAGCATCCAGACTGTGGTCAGTATATTTTCTTTTCTTTTTAATGTAATCTTTTTTATAATTTATCTTTATTTTATGTGCATTGGTGTTTTGCCTGCGTGTATGTTGGTGTGAAGATGTCAGATCCCCTGGAACTGGAGTTTCAGACAGCTGTGAGCTGCCATGTGGGTGCTAGGAATTGAACTTGGGTCCACCTGGAAGAGCAGACAGTGCTCTTACCTACTAATCCAATTCCCCTGCCACACTATATTTCCCAAAGTCTTTATTATCGTACATGGACGAGACAACAGGCTTCATGGTGACATTTCATTCAGGTATATATTGTATTTTGATAACACTGCCTCATTACCCTCTCTAGTCCTCCTCATGCTCCTGATGGTCCCTTTTGCTTCCCTAAAGTTATCTTTATCCATCTGTATTTTTTGGTTGTTCTTGTTGAACCAATGATCTCATTAGGATGCCTTACAGAGGTGTAGATGTCACCTCTCACCCCAGCAACTATTTATAAGTCTTCATGGAAGGGTGGGGACTGTGAGCTCCTCTCCTAGTCGGTGATGAAATGTTGGTGAACTTCGTCTTCTGTAGGTCTTAAGCAGGTCATTGCATTTGCTGGGTGTTCCAGAGTGCAATAGCCATGACATACACTGATGGCAGTGTCCACTCCACCCCTACTTCCAGCTCTTACTCTATTTCCACCTCCTCTTCCAGTGTTTCGTGAGCCTTGGAAGGGTTGGTATCCAGGTTTCTTTTAGGATTGGGTATTTAGCCATTACTTTTTGTTGTGTGAGGCCACCTTAAACTCCTTCCTCTGCTCTTGACTCTGAACCATTTCACAAGTTGTTCTTCTTTCCAGAAATTCCTCACTCTTTTTTATTTTGGAAGACACTAAACAATAAAGCAGCCTGAAGGGTTTTCCATCTTAGTGTCTACTCAGGCATCTCTATCACCTATATCTATCTCATCTCTAACTCTGTCTCTGTCTCTATCTCTATCTCTATTCTTTTCCTAAGGTAATTGTGAACATGACCTTGTATTACACCCTAAAGTTAACCAGATAACTTTGCTTATTTACAGAACATTCTACTCTGATCATCCACTCCAGAGTGGCCCATGTCCTGGACTTCAGGAATTTGAGAATATTGTTTCATCTCATTTATTCATTCACCACTCGTTCTTGCAATTGGTCTACAAATATTTGGGAAAGGCCCAAGAGAAGCTGTGGTTTGTGCAAATATGAGAATTGGAAAGGGGCTGGAAAGGGGCCTCACTGGTAGAACAGTTGACTAGCATGTGTGAGCCCTTAAGTTGGATTCCCAGGAGTTAAAAAAGAATATTGAATAATCTCTGATTTCATGTTGTAGCACAGAGGCACCGGGACTCTTGGGAAAGAGAAAGCCGTAGACCTGGGTTGTATCTAGTTCCCTATTGTAAGATTACATCGGTCCTGTTTACATATTTCCGGGTAAGCTTAATCCTATATTGACCTAGGCTCAACTTTGATCGGAGGCATCAATAGAAAGAAAGATCAATTAGGGTGGGTCCTTGTGTGATATGGTCTCAGACAGTCCCTGTGATGTCCCCAGAACCTACTCTATTACTTTTCTTAGTTGCCTCTATGAGAAAATATGGGCCAGCCTTTCATTCTGTGACAGCATGCTCTGGGATCTGTACACTCAATTTGGGGGTGAATAGAGGGACAACCTGTTCTGGGTGTGGTGGGAAATATTAATAAATGAACCGGCATGTTCCCGAGCTTGTGCCTCTGCTCCAGTGGTCTGGTCAGGCAAGCACTGGTAGGCAATGGCGGACCTGTTTTTTTTTTTTTTTTTTTTTTTTTAAAGATTTTATTTATTATTACATCTAAGTACACTATAGCTTCTTCAGACACACCAGAAGAGGGCGTCTGATCTCATTACAGGTGGTTGTAAGCCACCATGTGGTTGCTGGGATTTGAACTCAGGACCTTCTGAAGCAGTCAGTGCTCTTAACCACTGAGCCATCTCTCCAGCCCCGGCGGACCTGTTTTTATCTAGTGCTCCAAAATCTGACTCTGACTCAGTGCTCCAAAATCTCTCCACCCAGCTCGCTAATTTCCCACTGGTGGGTCATTACCACGCCAGCACCATGCTTCAAATCCCCCAATGGCCTTTGTGGTGCACATCTGGCAAACTCATTCTTTGACGCAGAACCTTTCTCTCTTGAACCCAGTCGAATCAACGTGTGAAAGAAAACACCACACACACTTAATTCAGAAACAACAGTAACTCAATTGCTGGGCATAACAACTAAAATCCCAATCTGTAAACCCTATTAAATCTGATTCCTCCAGGGGTGAAAACTGACAGATCTGCCAGATACAGGGAAACTCTAGCAGCTACATTTTATCCTTCTGCTATCCCTGTTCCAAAAGGACTTAACTCTCTCCGGCTTCCTTTCTGCCCCTCTTCAACCCGGAAGTCCCGCCTACTAACTCAGTGATTGGCTTTTTTATTCATTAGGGGATTGGTTCACAAGAAGCCACCTGAGTGTATGACTCATTCCTCATTCCAGACAACCTCTTCCCTAGAGAGCAGAATTAACATAAAAATACAAGTAGCACAGAGCCATCCTGCCTTTCCTCTTCAAAATGCACATGAACCAGCTTGTCCATCATACCTTCTACCCACTATGAGGATATGAAGTAGAATAAGTCTCTTACCTCTAGGTTCTTCTAACAGCAAAAGTTGTAGTCCCTGTAAAGCCTCCTACCCTAGTCTCTCTTGCTGGAAGCATTCTTCTGGGTTGTGAAGTGAGAGGAGGTGTTTGGGAATGTTTTTAGGAACCAGAGATTTTCCTTATGGACCCAGTAATAAAGTAATATAGTAGAGATCCAAGATGTCTTCAACCCTAAGACATAACATTATTTTAATTCTGTGCCAGTCAGCTTTCCGTTACTGTGACAAAATACCTGGGACAGCCATCTTAATATATGAGAAGGGTTATTTTGATTGATAATTTTAGCCCATGGTCATTCAGACTCATGGTCTTGGGTCATGGTGAGCGGTATAGCATGATGGGAAATGGGTTGTGGAACAGTACAGTGAAGGCATTTCCACCAGGTATAATGTCGTCATCCAGACTTTTTTCATTTCTTAAGATTTATTAATTTTTATTTTATGGGTATGGGTTTGCCTGCATGTACATCTGTGCACCACTTGGTGCCTGGGGCCAGCAGAGGCCAGAAGTAGGTTTGGAGCTAGAGTTACAAATAGTTGTTAGTTGCCATGCAGATGCTGGGAATTGAACTTGGGTCCTCTCGGAGAACAGTCAATGCTCTTAACTAGCAGTTAAGAACTAGCCATCTCCTTAGTTCCTCATTTAGATTTTAAAATTAGGAACAGGTGGTTCTGGGAATTGAACTCAGGGCCTTGTGAGGGCTGACTCAGAGCCAAGTCCCCAGACTTCTACTGGATTTGTGTTACATACTCATTGGAAGACATTATTTAGTTTTTCCGGTCATTGCTTTATCTCTTATATATTTCATGTGTATACAAAAAAAATACATTTGGCAAAGGTATTTCTAGAATACCATACTCTGAGCTTGATTCTCATCATCTCCAGCTTGGCATGGTCAGGTCCAAGTGTGACTACACAGGTTTCATAAACATCAGTATATGGTAGACCCACAGCTCTGTTTCCTGGACCCTTGCAGCACCTGGTTCCAGTGTGGGTGTTTCCCAATGCTGGGTTTATTCGAACTTCTCAGCACCTAATCCTTACTCCACTGCCCGCTTCATCCATGCTCCTGGCTATACCTCTAACAAGGCAGCTGGGAGCACATTGGGTAAATTTGAACCAAGGAAACCCTTGTACAGTCAATGGCGGCAAAACTTCCCAATTGGTTTCAGCACTCTGGGTCAGCTGTCACACAGTTTCGAGCATCTAAGTGTTGTTAGTTCTGGGTGTAAAAGTTTTCCAGTTGAGACTGAAAGGAGAGAAAAATCAGAAAGCCTCCTGAATGTGGTGGCCCTGAGGAAGGGCCCGTGGTGAACCTTCTTAAGTGCGTCTCTGATTTGGGTATTCATAACTCACCACGTGGCTGGATTGGGCAGAAGATTGTCATAGTCTGATGTGGTAAAGGAACCTCATGTTGAGAGGCCCTTGGCCCTGTGAAGGTTCTGTGCCCCAGTGTAGGGGAATGACAGGACTGATAAGTGGGAGAGGGTGGGGTGGCAGGCATGGGGAGCAGGGAGGCAACAGGGGTTTGTTCTTGTTGTTTTTGTTTGTTCATTTGTTTGGTTTTTGGAGGTGAAACTGGGAAAGGAAAAATCATATGACATGTAAATAAAGAAAATATCAAAAAATAAAGAAGCCTCATGTCGTTGGCGTGTTGATGGCATGTAATGACTCACTCTTGTCATTCCAATGTTATGAGGCTCCTAAGACAGGAAGATCATCATGAGTTTGTACAATATAGAGTTCCAGGCCAGCCTGGGCTACAGAGTGTGACCCTGCTCAAAATAAAGCCAAGGAGATGGCTCAGCAAATAGGCATGCACTCCAGGGAAAACTTGACAAGCAGAACTCTATCCCTGAACTATGGTGACAGCTTCTGTAGTCCCCTGGAGAAGTAAGCGACAGAGGCAAGAGTGGCATACTGAAGTTCACTCTGCTGAGGTAGGGTACCAGTTCAGTGGAGGGAACAAGAGAGACCCCGCCCCCCCCCCC
>JADRCC010265223.1:0-13255 GCA_019843855.1 Hylomyscus alleni | reverse complement strand
CCCCCCCCCCCAAAAATGAATTCTTTGCCTTGACCCTAATGGAACGAAACAAACAACAAACAACTGTGATCTCCCTGCTTGAAGTCAGGGCAGGTGGGAGAACCTTCCTTTCACATGGGAAGATGAGCTTTTGTCTTCTACTTGGGTTTTCCACAGATTGCCTGAAGCCTACATTAAGGAGAGTAACCTGCTTTATTTGTTTACCAATCCAAAAGTTCACTTCACCCCCAACACACAGAACCACCTAGAACAATGCTTGAACAAGAATCTAACTTTTCTGTTCTGACATATAAAGTCCATAAAATAAACCACGGCAGTAATTAAGGAGCTCGTGTCGAGAGCTCATAGATACAATGAAAGAAGGGAAAAGGGATGGGGCATCGCCCAGTGCAAAGAACAAAAGCACATTACGTAGTATGTGCTTCATCGGAAGGCAACCTATTATTAACCTCACCACTCACTGTGCGCATGAGCACCTGAATGCTCGTGTGTGTGTGTGTGTGTGTGTGTGTGTGTGTGTGTGTGTGTGTGTGTCTGCAAGTGTACATGTGGGTCAGGGGTCAACCTTTGGTGTCATTCTCCAGGTACCATTCACCTTGTCTTTTTATTAGACTGGGTCTCTAATTGGTCTAGAAGTTGCAGGTAAGCTAAGCAGGCCTACAATGAGACCGGAATCCACTTGTCTCCATCTCCGCACACTGGGATTATAAGTGTACACTCTGATGTCTGATTCTTTAGATGGTTCTGGGAATCCAACCTGGGTCCTGATGCTTGCGCAGCATACACTTCACCAACTAAACTCTCCCCCTGGCTTTCTTCCCCAAACCTTAGGAAGGTAATACTTTTCAAATTGCTTTCTGAATGTTTCTGAGATAGAGGGTTCAGACGTATTAGACAAAGCTTGAGACTAATTCTAGATCTGTTTCCCAAATAGACAAATAAGGCTCATGAGGAAAGAACCTAGACCTCTAGGGTCATAAAATTTGCAAACAAATATATTTGTGGTTTTGGGAACACAGGATCATAGCTCCCTTTGCTCTTCATTTTTCATCTCATGTTTGACTTTCTACATGCAGAAAAGACAGGTGTCTTGAGAGCTGGCTAAGACGCAGGTAGACAACAAAAGACCAGAGGTGAGTATTTTCCTGGATGGGACTTGTCTTAGTTTCTTTTCTTGTTGCTGAGACAAAACCAATCTCACCAAAGTAACCTAAGGGAAAGTTTTACTCTGGATCATGGATCAGGGTCAAGTCTGTCATGGCTGTGAAGTTAAGGCAGTAGGCGCTTGAAGCAGTTGGTCACATCGCATCCACAGACAGGAAGCAGAAAACCGATGATTGCTCCGTTCACCCACTCTAGGATTCCAGCCCAGGGAAAACGTGCCACCCACAGTGGGCAGGTCTTCCACTTCAATGGACGCAATGAAGACAACCTCCTCTCCCCAGGCAAGTTCAGACATCTGTATGTCAGGTGATGTACAGCTCATTAAACTGACCACTGAGGTTAGCCATTGCAGGACTTGGCCAGGACTGCCCACTAAATTCCAGTATACATGTAGAGACATTTGATCCTGCTTGGGGTATAAGTAGATGAGGAATCGAATCTTGGTGTTTGGTAGCAAATTAGGTACTGAAGGGAGCCTGGCTACTCTCCTGGACCCCCAGTGCTTGAACATGTCCAAAGTAACCACATTGCTCTGGCTGCTTGGACAGAAGCCACCCGGTAGTTACAGTGGAGGTAGGTGGTGATGACTCTTCAAGAGGAAGAACACTAAGACTTATACTTCGGACTTCCTCACAGGCTAAGCTGTCAGGTAACATAAGAGCCACGGCTGATGACATGTATGAGACTTGTCAGCTATGGTTACTGTCTTCAAAGTCTCTGTATATCTATGTGTTTATAAGTGTATGTGAGTATATATGAGTAGAAGAAGGCCAGAGGACAATTTCTGGCTATCATTTTTCTGACTCTGTTTGTTTGTTTGTTTGTTTATTGAGACAGTGTCTCTCTCCCAAGGAGGCTAGGGTGACTGGCCAGTTAGCCGAGTGATCCTCTTCTCTTTGCTTTGTCAGTTCCAGGGTTACAAGTGCATGGATTTTCATCATTATTGTCTCAATGTGGGTTCTGTGGATTGCAAGCCAAGCCTTTTACCAACTGAACCATATCTCTAGCTGTTAAAATTTTTAGTAACCTTAACATTTTTATCTTATTTATCATTATTCATGTCTATACACATATCTACAGTATGTACTGGGGCACACAGATGTGCACATGCCATGGCACATGTATGGAGGGCAAAAGACAACTTTCTGGAGTCAGTTTTCCTCTACAGCAGGATCCAGGGATTAAATTCAGGTTGTCAGAGATTTACAGCAAGCAGTTCTACCTACTGAACCATCTCATTGGCCCTCTAATAACTTCTGGACAAGAGGACATGCATTTTGTTTTGTACCAAGTTGTGTGAATTATATAGCTCATTCGGGGGCTAGCTGAGTGACAGCGTGCCATTTACTGTCTGGCTTCCCTTCCCTGCCGGATGTCCCTTATTGCTCTTTCCTGCACTTCTTGATAATTTACTTGACCTTGAATCCTTGTCACAGAGTCTACTGGGAAACTAAACTAGACTGCTGCAAATCTCATTATAATCCTGGAAAACACTAAAGAATTAAGCAAAGCTAGCCTGCTGGGGCTGCAGAGATGGCTCAGTGTATATATAATTAAACATAAAAACAAAATCTTAAAAAAGAAAGCCATCATGGCCTGGAGAGATGGGTCAGCAGTTAAGAATGTCTACTGATTCTGAAGAGGACCCAAGTTCAGTTCCTAGTACTTGCATCTGACAGATCACAGCCACTCAGTTCCAGAGGATGCAACCCTTCTCTGGCCTTTCAGGGTACCTACACTCATAAGCATGGACACCTATACAGGTGCATACAAAAAATAAAAAAAAGGACAATTCATGTATTTATTTCATTAAGGTGAATAAAAAAAATAGTCTATATAGTTTAGCTGTCACCAAAAAGAAGAGTGAAAATGCCATAGTTATATCATCTGTCAAGACCACATCTAACTGTAATAGCCCCAAGTTGGTCGATTGGTCTGTCTGTCTGTCTCCCTCCCTTCTTCCCTGCCTCTTTCTGTGTGTGTGTGTGTGTGTGTGTGTGTGTGTGTATGTATGTATGTATGTGGGCTCCTGTATGTACAGGTGCATATGTATTTTTGTGTTTATGTGGAATCCAGATTATAGCCTTGGGTCATACCTTGGACATCATCAGTCTTGGTTTTTTGAGACAGGGCTTCTCCCTGGTCTGGAATGTCTTCAGTAGGCTAATGTACCCTGTCTCTACCTCTCCAGCATTGGGATTATGAGCATTTGTTATCACGTCTGTCTTTCTATATGGGATCCAGGGACATGTGTCTTGTGCGGCAAGGAGTTTTTAGACAGAGCCTTCTCCTCAGCCCCAAAGTGGTTTTATTAGGAAGTAACACTCAGATAAGCTTCTCTCTCACACCACATACTCTGCGCTCAAGAGAATCCAACATGTAAATATCTCCCTGACTAAGTAGGGCAGTAAACAGTGGCAGAGATGACATT
Source organism: Hylomyscus alleni (assembly GCA_019843855.1). Taxonomy (NCBI): domain Eukaryota; kingdom Metazoa; phylum Chordata; class Mammalia; order Rodentia; family Muridae; genus Hylomyscus; species Hylomyscus alleni. The sequence goes on along the minus strand of JADRCC010265223.1, from coordinate 9,660 downwards.
TAAACACTGGCTCCACATGTCATCTGTTTAAAAAGAAATTATTTGTCTTTTCCAGGATGTCAGGGAGAATAAGTTCACATTATTGAGGAACTACAAAGCAAGGTGATTTCTTGATCGTTTACACTGACAGGCCTCTTTACAGGGATAAAGCCTTTGTGGCAATGCCTAAGAGGAGGAGTGGACAACCCCTAAGTTTCAAGCCATCCGTGGAAACTGACCTTTCCTTGTAGCCCAGTATTGAGGCAAGAGATTGAATGATTCAATCTCCCACTAAATTTAAAGAGGGAAAAGATGTAAATAAGGATCTTGGTTCAGAATCAGATTAGAGAAGCTCATCAAATCCAGACTCCATTTTCATATCCACAGAGGGCTCAGCACAATTGCCTGGGATGACTCAAAGCCTAATAAATATTTAGTAACTGAACTGAAATTGGTTTATGGCTGAGCCTTGCCGGTCTGAGCACCAGAGAATGAAGGTGACTCACTCCTACCTGTGGAGAAGGTATAGTTCTCCCCATCACTGTTGTCTTGCCAACTGCAAGTCCATAAAGGGGTGAAGCAGCAGCACGGCATGGGACAGCCTCGGGGGAAGAGTATGAATGGGAAGATGACGATGACGGGGATGGCTCTGGGTAAGATGTGGTGTGTTGGATTCAGGTGATGCAGTCATTTCATCATCCATTCAGTAAATGTGGTGCCCAGACCTTCTTCCTGACATGTAAGGCTTATGGCCGGAAATGTCCATTCTTAAGATGGTCTAGTCTTCTACATAGATGCTGTGACCTTCTTGCTGTGAACTATGAGCAAGGCAATAACATCTCTTCATGGACAGCCTTCATCAAGCAGAAACCCACCTAGGCATTAGATAACCTTGAGTGACAGTAACTATAACAGCACGGACCCATGGCTGGGCTCCTGTTAGCACCTGAGATGCTTTCAACAGTGCTTACACAATTACTATGCTGTCCATTTGGAAAACGAGGGGGATAGAGGTTCTGGAAGAGCTGAGGATTTATTTAAAGCCACAGCATGAGAGTAGATGGCACAGGGTAGACAGCAAGGAGGGACTGGAACCTAGGACCCTTAATGGTGGCACCAGAGCTGTGAGATTGCAAATCAGTGGATCTACTTTTCCAAAGTGCAAAACCCTTAGCAAGGGAGCAGAGCTAACATGACTGTTCAGGCAAAGTCTAAACTGGGGACTCTAATAGATATTTTAAAGCTTCGAGGGTAACCCTAGTTCCTTGGAAAACTCAGTATGTTTAGTCAGACAAACAATAGAGGTCTTCTAGAATAGTCTTCCTCTTTACGGCTGATGGGTCTGAGACAGAGAGACGAAATGTTTTATATCACACCATAAAATCCAAACTTTGACCTCACCATCAACACCATTGTTTAGTGCCTCCTCTTTCTCACATGTCTCCTTATTTTTGCTAAGTCAGCATGTAGCTAATTAGCAGCCAAGCGTGCATGGCCATGATCGCTGTGGCATTACTCGCAATGACCACAATAGGGTGGGATGGTTAACCTGGCTTGTCAAGGTTATGGGACAGAGAATCACCACGGAAACAGATCTCTGGGCCTGTCTGTGAGGAAGCTTCTAGATCTGGTTAATTAGGATAGGAAGATCCACTGCGAATGTGTGTAGTGCTCCGCCGAGGCTAGGGTCCAGGACTGCATGAAAAGGAGACCAGTGGGAAGAGAGTAAGTCAAGCATCAACATCTGTCATCCATCCCTCTGCTTCCTGACTGTGGATGCCATGTGACGAGCTGCCTCACGCTCCTGCTGCCATGCCTCCTTACCACAAAGGACTGTACACAAACTACAATATGCAATAAGCCTTTGCTTCTTGTTTTAATCAGGTGTTATGTCTCAGCAACACGTAAAGTAACTAATATAATATTAAACTTGCCTTTCTGTCTGAGATTAATGATAAACATGTGACACATGTCTAAACACACGCAGAGACATAATTTAGTCAGTAATAAAGTAGGATGAAAGTATGACGTGTGCATGGGAACATAACAGAACCTATTATGTTAAATAAAATAAACCAGACTCAGAAACATGAAATCTAGATTTAAATATACATGAAGGCTCAAGGGAGATTATCGGAAAGAGGAAAGAGACCAGTGGGAGGAGGAAAAGGTACAAAATTAATGGGAGAAGAGAATATTACTGAAGTATGAAACCTATTGGCTTGCTCAATGAATATATGCTGTATTGGTTCAATATGAAATGTGCCCATAGGCTTATGTGTTCACTATGTGGTCCCCAGCTGGTGGCATACTTTTGAGAGGTTGAGAGGGGGTGGAACCTTGCTGGAGCAAATGTGGCTTGGGGTTGGACCTTGTGAGTGATAGCCCAGTCAAGCTCTGGCTTGACCTTTTCTACTTCTTGGTTGGCATTGTGTCATGAGCAGCTATGGACATTATCCACCCGCTGCAGCTCTGAGCAGGCACGATGGACTGTACTCCCTTAGACTGTAAGCCAAAATAAACCCTTCTCCCTCGGGCTTTATCCTTTCTAGTATTTTGACACCATGCTAAGTGACTAATATATATGCTAATTTAAGAGGGCAAAAATCTGAATAAATTATAGCACCATCTCTGAGAAGCACTGAGTAGTTTTTAATTTTTTTGTGCATATGTGGTATGTACTTCTTTGCATTTGTGTACAGGTAGACTCAGCTGTGTGGCTGTGTGTGGAGGTCAAGAGGTTGACTTCAAGTGTCTTTCTTTATTACTTTCTACCTTATTTTTCTGAGACAAGGACTCTCACTGAACCTGAAGTTCATTGTTTTGGCTAGACTGGCTTGCTGGTAAGCACCTGGGAGCCACCGTACTCTACATATGCACCAAAAACCCCACATTGGAGCTACAAACAGGACACCTGGGATGTTACATAACATATGTGGATCTGAACTCATCCCCCTGGGTTGACATGACAAGCATCTTATTTACTGAGCCATCTTCCTGGTCCCGAGAAGTGTTTTTATTATTATTTTAAAACTGTGGTGTGCGTGTGCGTGTGCGTGTGTGTGTGTGTGTGAGCAAGAATGTGCACGTGAGTACAGGTGCTGGCAGAATCTAGAAGAGAGAGTTGGTCCCTCAAATCTGACGTGGTTGTAAGTCACATGATGACAGTGTAGGGAACAGAATTTGCATTCTTTAGGAAGCATCACATACTCTTAACCACTAAATCATCCATGTCTCCAATCCGAAGAGGCACGGTTTCATTTTTGTTTTAAATAATAACAATTATCACATAGGAAAGGGAGTGTCCTTAATACCTGATTTAAACCAGAATTGTCTGCACCTGCTTTTAACATAGGGACATTTGGAGAAGGAGGTTAACAGCTAGAGAAATGACATAGGTCAAAATACAACCTGTTCACTTAGAAAGGGGGTAGCAGAAAGTGACTCCAAATAAGTTCTTGCACAGGCTGGCTGAGTTTCTTCCCAGTGAGTTCTTGCTGAGGGAGCTCGATGCTAAGTTTCAGATGGGCAGAGAGTCACCCGAAAGCATAATTCGCCTCCATCTGGGAGTTGACACAATCGAGTTACAGGCAGAGACTGTTTATCAAGGTGGCATGAAAGTCTCTCTTCACATTCCACCTGCTTTTATAATCAAACAATAACATCTCCCGAGCATAGGACTTTAGCTCTGTGAGGAACATATTGGAAATTGATTCAGTGCTTCTGGCTTGGCTGGGACAATGCTTCATAACCTGTTAACCTCTCAGCTCATTCTGCCCCTCCCCCTTCTTGAAAAGCTTTTAGCTGCACCAGGGTGGCAGAGCAAAGATAAAGCAAGCATCCTTTTATCTGATCCTGGGCAAAATGAGTGGAGCTGACACTGCGCCAGAGATAAGGTGATGGGTAAACCACGAGTCTCCCATTCTACCTCGGGGCTGATGAAAGAAATTAAGACTGGCATTGATAAGTTATTTTGGGGGGGGCATTATCCATTTTCAAAGCATGAGGATTTTTGTTTAGAAGCACTAAGGTCTGGGTTCATGTCTATGAATTATTTAAAAAGTATCCAGTGGATTATTAATAATAATAAAATGAGGACAGAGAGTCGGAGGGAGTTGGGCAGGGAGCACTTAGGGAGACGGGGGTGGAGAGCTGGAGGGAGAAAATGGTTGGTAGATGTGATTAAGGTACATAGCATAATTGTTTGAAAATTTTAAAGAGTAAAAAATATTTTTAAAGAGTTTAAAAAACATTTAGGATCATCTATGTGAAAAGCAAGCCCATTGTTTGTTTGACAATGTCTAGATATTTATTTACTGATAGGAAATAAATGATGAACTGCTGGGACCATAGCAGTAGTAGGAAGCATTATGCTGCAACGTAAAATAATAAGGTAGCTGAGGACGTAGCTCACTAGACAGAGCGTTTGCTTGCCTGATATTCATGAGGCCCTAGTTGGAGTTTATCCCCAGAACCATGTATAACAGCATACACAGACCGTACATGCCTGTAAACCCAGAACTCAGTAGGCAGGGGCAAGAAGGACCCGGACTTCAAGGTTCTCCGCACTAGTTACACAAAGAGCTTGAGGTCAGCCAGAGTTACATAAGATTTGGTCTCTATGAAGTATGAGATAAGAATGAACAACAACAGTAACTAAATACCAACAAGGTAGATCTATATGAAGTCATGTAGTGAAGTGTCTGCAATGAATCGATCTTTTAAAAGTTGTGCTGTAGCATATTTTTAAAGGTTCCTAGATCAGCTCTGCATGACAATGGATTTACTGAAAATTCTCAGTTTTTATTTCTGATGCGTGTCTATTGTTCAAGCCAAAAGAATTCCTGTTTCTATCTCTTTTCTCAGTCACATGTCATTAGTAACTCAGTTTTTACTTGCCTTTTGTCAGCATTCTCACCTGATTTGTTATAGCAATTGCCTCTTGGATTCCAGCTAAAGCTAAAGCATTTTTAGAACAGTGTAGACTTCATATCTGCATTGCTAGGAATCCTTTTAGTTTATTTAGTGTGTATGGGTTGGCAGGGTCAGGTGTGTACATGGATGTATGAGTGGGTATCACTATGTGCACGTATGTGCAGATGCAGGAGTGCCTAAGGACTCTACACACATGTTCATCTATGCACATGTGATTACATATAGTCATACACACATACTCACAAGTACATACATAAATATTATCTCATAGACATACATACACACAAAGAAATTTCTACTCTTGTTCAAACCCCTGAAATTTAGAGCTTCTTAGTTATTTCCTGTATTTCTGGTCAGAGAAATACAGTCTTGGAGTTAACCCAAAATGTGATCTACAAAATCCAGATGATAAGATCCAATGTGGCCAGCTATGATTAAGTGTGTTCTATGTGAGGCTTGATATAATTTGGCAAGTGTGGTTGCCCTGCTTCTTGTTCTTGATTCAAATAAAGCCATTGGAAGAGCCTATGGGACGGACCTTACTTTCTTCTCACAACCACAGTTGTAATAACATGGGCACTCAGCCAAGCCCTTTCTCCTCTGCTGTGTGAGGATGCTGCTGCACTGACTCTCCCTTGCCTGAGCATGGTAGAGTTACCTCAGCAGTAACAATCATCCGTTCTGTGCCTCCTCTATCCCTTCTGCCTTCCTCGACCTGTGCACTGGGCTGCCAACTAGGCTAGGTGCTGTGCAGATGGATGACAAGGATACAGGTATCAGTCTATGTCACAGGCAAAATGTCTAAGCTGTCTCAAGTTTACTATTATTTGGCTCAACATAGTCTTGTTTCACTTCTAAGTTTTATGGCAGAAGTAAGTTTATGCAAAAATATCCCTTTCTTATGTAAGGTGGGCTTGATGGTTTTCTCTCTTCCTTATCCTGTCACTTGCTTAAACAAACACATTGAATGTCTCAGACCTAGAGCCCCCAGGAACTGCTCTTAACTAGAGGTAAATACTGGAGTATAATGAAAATACCTGATATGAAAGAGTCCTGCTTAATCTGGTTCTATAGTGACATAATTTATATTTCCATATTAACTAAAGTCTTGGAGAGGGGAAGAATAAGACGATCACATCCTGGGAAACTGGAAATGCACAGGTTTATGGAGGTAAGGCACTCAAAGGGACTTCTGATCGCCTCCTAGTCTGTGAATTAGCCCAGACTTGGGACGGAGGGAAGAGGAGGTAGCATATTGGGGCTATAGAAATCCCTTGAGGGAAATAGCAGCTCTTGGGATAGCAAAGAGAACTGTCTGAACAGGACCTTTACGCCATGCCTCTAAGGCTCAGGGAAAATGATGGAAAAGAGAATGGAAAGAACACAAGACGGAAAACAGGGAGACAGCCTGTGAAATGTCGTCTTCTGGGCATGACACAACCATGACTAACACAATCTCACAGCAGCTGTGGCTGCCTGCACAAGGTAACCATGGGTCAGGGATCTCTTCCCTGCTGAACTATTGGATATTGATGGATACTAGGGAACGGGCAGTCATTGTCATCAATTGTATACCCAATAGAGAGTCTATCAGCCAGAATGGCTAGTTCCAAGCCTCCGGGTACACAGAAGGCCTTGATCTAAATCAGTTAGTCAGAAAACAAAATAAAAAGACATAAGGGAGGAGGGGATGAGAGAGGAGAGAGGGTAAGAACAACCAGAAGGTCTTATATAGGTGTATGAAATTGTCAAGTAGCATATGTAATAAAATATTATAAGTGCAAGCTTCAAGACAATGCACTATGGTCATCCAGAGAAAGCTGCACTGCTGGAGTCGGACTGTGTCCTCTGTCTTGCCATGCTGCTACTGGAAAGCCTCTACAGAAGAGACCGGAAGCACACTTAGGATGCTGGAGAGCTTAGATGGGGCTCATGCAACCTTCATCCAATGAGGTGGATGTTGTTATATGCACATGTGTGAGGACATTAGACAGCTCTCCTTTCTATGTCTTATAGATTTGTGGCTACCACTAGATTCTATATCACTTCTTCTTTAAAATCCTCAAAATATCTTTGGGGTTTTGTTTGTTTGTTAGTTTGTCTTTGTTTATTTGTTTAAGAATTTCACAGGGTAGTGGTGGCGCACGCCTTTAATCCCAGCACTTGGGAGGCAGAGGCAGGCAGATTTCTGAGTTTGAGGCCAGCCTGGTCTACAGAGTGAGTCCAGGACAGCCAGGGCTACACAGAGAAACTCTGTTTCGAAAAAAACCAAAAAAAAAAAAAAAAAATAGAATTTCTTACTTGGGGAATTGTCTTTACTTGGGGAATTTTCAAACATTTTTATTACACCTAGCTACTTATGCATTACATTTGTTCCTTCATTTGTTTGTTTGTTTAGTTAGCTATCTGCATGAATGTGTATATGGACAGGTGTGCCACCGCCCATGTGTGGAAATCAAACAAGAGCTTGTTGGACTCTGCTTTCTTCTTCTATTACGGGACCCAGGTATTGAATCTGAGTCAACAAGTTTGGTGGCAAGTGCCATCCACTGAGCTACCTTGCAACCGTGGGAATTATTTTTAACATTTATTACTGGCTGATATATTTTCTTTCTTTATGTATGCTTGTGTGCCTGTGTGTGTGCATGTCAGGGCACATGTGTGAGTGCTCATGGGTAGGCATATGTGTGAAGGTCAGAGTTCAACTTCTGTTCTTATTTCCTAGGTGATACATGTCTTATTTTTTTTTTTTTTTTGACAGGGTTTTTCATTAGACTGGAGGCCACCAAGTAGGCTAGGCTGGCTGTTCAGTGAGCCCTGAGATCTACATGTCCCAACCCCACTTTCCTTTCGATGAGATAGAAGCATGAAATACCGAATCCAGGTTTTTTTCAACATAGGTTCTGGAAGTAAACCGAGGTCCTCATGCTTGCAAAGCAAGAACTTTATCAATTAAACTCTCTCTCCCCACTGGTTGCTAATTTCAACATAAGACAGTAGTATTCCGCTTCTTTGAGAGTGTTTAACATTAGCAGACAATTAGGCTAATGTATAGGATCAATCTGTCATTGTTTAAAAGGAAGGAAAGAAATCATTTATGCTAGAGCGTCTATTAAATTAGGCAAGCTATTTTTCTGCTGTTCATTAACACAAAGTCTAACATGTATTAGGATTATTTTAAAGAAAAAATATCAAGTGCCTTTATTTTACTTAGTTTTCAAAATTCCACACAGATATTTTACTTCTACTTATGCCTATGTATATGCATGTCTATGTGAGTGTATGCTTGTTGGTAAGCCGTACTCAAAATAGCAAGGAGAGGTCAGCTCCCCTGCAGTGGGAATTACAGGTGGATGTGAGTTGTTCAGTGTGGGTGCTGGGAGTTGAACTCAAGTCCTCTGTGAGAACAGCATGCCCTCTTAAGCACCAGGCTATTGCTTCAGCCCCTTAATTTATAAATCTTGCATTTCAATTTAGCTCCAGCTTAGTTAACAACATTTTGTTTTCTATTCATTTGACTAAACCAACACAGTCACCCTGCAGTCACAGACAGAAACACATACTTTCAGGTCATCATTCCTTGTCTGTTTTTCTCTGTTGGAAAGGTGTTTGTTGATATTTGTTTGGAAGAGTCAGAGACTGTTCAGGTGCTGTTACTGAAAATATTATATCATGGCTAGAAAATACTGCAAAATATATGACAATAGCGTGCTTAGGAAAATCAGCATGGGAAAATATATATATGTATATATGCATATATATATGTAAATATATATATATGTGTGTATATATATGTGTATATATATATATATATATATATATATATATATATATATATATATATATATATTCTCAGTCCCTGTGATGGGATAAAGAAAAAGGAATAAGCATTAGTGACTCTCATCTAGTCTTAGACAGGGAGAACCTTTAAAATGTTCCTCCCGATGGCTAGCTCATAGTTAGTATCAAACCCTTCCCTCTGCTACTTCTTAAGAGATTAGAAAGGAATGTGTGCACTTTCCCAGCATCCTTTGCACCGAGGGTTGGCTGTATGATCTAGTTCCCCGTGACGCTGTATTAGATAGTGCCTACCGGGAACCTGGAAGCTTCTACTCTTTCCCATACTTTCTGTTTCCATGGAAATGGGATGCTTAGAGTGGCAGGACTAAGTTTGCCACCTGTAGGCCAGGGGTTTGAAAACCGGAAAGCTCCGCAGTATTGTTGATGGCATGGGGACATAAAATTCAGGAAGGCAGCAGGAGTAAAACCTGATCTAATCTCTCAAATGATAAATGTCACCTATTACAGAAAATAAAAAAAAATACAAGAAGAGGGGCAGCATGTAACATTACTTGTGTGCACGCACATATGTGTGTGCATGAGTGTTTGTGTTGTTACTGCTTCTTCTTTTCCCTGCTTTTGCTTTTGTTGTTGCTGTTGTTACCTTATTTTGAGACTCAGGTGCGTCTCATATAACCCAAGCTGGCCTTGAACTCGCTATGTTGCAAAAAAGAACCTTGACTACGGCACTATGCATGGTTTATTCAGTGCTAGAGACGGAAGACAATGCTTTCTGTCTACTGGGCAAACACTGAACAGTTCACAACTGAACTACCCTCCCAGTCCTTCTTCCTTAATCTCAGTTTTGTAATGATGGGGATTGACCCTAGAGCCTTGAGCACATTTGGCATGTGCTCTGTTATAGAACTGAATCTTTTGCCTGTTATGATTATTTTTTTTTTTTTT
>JADRCC010265222.1:0-10982 GCA_019843855.1 Hylomyscus alleni | reverse complement strand
AGAGAGAGAGAGAGAGAGAGAGAGAGAGAGAGAGAGAGAGAGAGAGAGAAACTGGGAATGGCATGGGTTTTTGAAACTAAAAGCCCATCCCCAGTGAATCCAACAAGGCCATACCTCTTCAATGAGGACACACTTCCTAATCCTTTCCAACTGGTTCCACCAAATGGGGGTCCAAGTATTTAAACATATAAGTCTATGGAGACCATTCTCTCAACACAAGTAAAATCATTTTAAAAATATATAAGAAAAGGATTTGTTTTGTTAGACTGCTTTTAGGTATACTGTCTTCTATATTCTGGGGTCTGTTAGGCCCAGCTTCCATGAGATTTGAGATTCATGCATAAACATGCTGAGACTTTTTGATTGGCAAGTACTTATATTCTTGACTTTGTGATAAGAATGTAAGACAGCAGAGAAAGGACCATGGATTCCAAAGTCATGCCATTTTACGGATAATTCTTGTCCAAAGAATTAAGTGGAATTAAGTGGAAAAAAATTAAGTGGAAACAAAAAAGAGAGGCATCTTAATACTGAAAATTATGTCTTCCATTAAAGACTGAACTTGCTTCTATAGTAGGAGACTTGACATGAAAACACACATAGATGTCAGTTGTTTGTCAAGGCCAAGTTGTTGCCTGTTTGCTATTCCCATCATATTTCCCAAGAACTATCAAATTCTACCACTATGAGCAGTTCTGGATTTTGTGATAAAAGAGAGGAACAAACATGTGTCTAATCCTGATCTAAAAAGGGGTTTCAAATTTCTCCCTTGCCTTCAGATGACTCTGGCTCTGAGAACACCTAATTGAAAGAGGAAACTTACAAATAGCCTGACTTAGTTTACTCTTACTTGTATTAATTAAGGTATGTTTAGCTTTCATATAGGACTTTTGGAACTAATATTAGCTGGTGCTAGCATATTTGTAGCAACTATATATTAATTTCCTTTTCTAATTTGATTTCACTTTCATTGTTTGTTCCTCATGAGAATTCTTTGAGGTTAACAGCTCTCCTAAAAACTCATTACCTCCTGAGGTACTTTTATATGAATTAACTAAAACTGTATCTAACTCAAGAAGACACTTCAGTTCATTTTCTTAATTGTATGAAAATAGATCTGCTTTTACTTAGTAAAAAAGAATTTTTCCCTATCATGTTAAAATCCAACTTCTTAATTTCTTTGCTATCATGAAAGGCCTAGATAGTGATCTATGAGAAATTATCCACAAGAGTAAGGAAACTGATTATGAAAACTGTCTCAAATAGGGCAAAATATGACCAATTTTCTTATAGGCAGTTCTGGTTTGGACATGCCGGTGTATGTTCTCTGATGTTTACAAAAAAAAACACTTTGTGTGTGTGTGTGTGTGTGTGTGTGTGTGTGTGTGTGTGTTTGTGCTGTGTTTGTACAGGTTCCTGTACAAGTCAGAAGAGGTGGTTGGATCCTCTGGAGCTAGAATTATAGGAGGATGTGAGCCACCTGGCATGTGTGGGTACAACTGGATGTCCTAAGAACCCAATTTTGGTCCTCTGGAAAATCAGGACATTCTCTTGATTACTGTACTGAGCCATCTCTCCAACCCCGAGAGCTACTTTATGTGTTTGTATTCCTTAAACACCTGTCTTGATCTCATGTGTACATGTACATATCCCATAATAACCCACACAATAAAACCATCTCATCTGGTTAATGAAACTAAACAATTGGACAGCTGAGTTGTACCAAGTTGACACAGAGTAGGCTGAGGATGTAGCTCAATTGGTAGCATGATAGCCAAGTATGTACAAAATTCCTAGGTTAAATTGCAAGCAGCATATAAACCAAGAATGATGGTGCACACCTATAGCCCTATCACTTGAAGGCTGGTAGTAGAAGGAGGAGAAATTCAAAATTAGTTTTTGTTGGTTTGAAGCCAGCCTGGGATTCATGAGACTGTCTTAAAAATGTACAAAGTTAGCATATGTTGTGTGATATAAAGGGGAAAGAACTGTTGTATTGTTATTTATTGCTCAAAACCACTCATGGTGAACTCTGTTGATATATGTGGTAGATCCTTTATTCAAGGATGCTGTGATAATGCCTCAGGCAGTTTTGGAACTGCTGTTCCGAGAACCAGAAATTAATAGGCTCTTTGGGTAGTCATTTATTTCTTTCACAGAAACAATATATGCGGTGGTTAATTGAGTGCATTAAGTATTTGTAGAAGGCTTTGTCAAGCATTATCTCAAAAGAGACATTTTCCAACACAAGAAGGTCAACAACTCGTAATAAAAAAGAACAAAGCCAAATTCACTAAACATGGATTTTGTAGATATGTTAATTAACTATTGACATTTTGGGCCACTGAATACAAATAGAAAACGATTACTATCAGTGTTTTTTTGTTGAGAGCATCTCTATATTTCTATTAATTTCAAATCATTTTTAAAATGGATTAGTTTCCCTTATTTTATTAATACTAGTTTGTATTATGAGGGAAGTTAATACTATTCTATCTTCTTAAAATGAAGCTATTTTTTCTGCTTAAATATTGATGATAGATCAATATTTGGTAGAGTATTATCTACTAAAAAAATATCACTGCCTTCCACAGTTCCTTTACTCAGTGATAACTTCTATAACCACAGTGATGAAGCAAAGGACCAGATGCATCAAAGAATACAGTTCAGGGCTGGAAACATAGCTCAGCAGTTAAGAACATTTGTTACTCTTCCAGAGGATCCAGGTTTGCTTTCCCAGAACCACATGGAAGCTCATAGTCATCTGTAATTCTAGTCCAGAGGATCTGATGTCCTCTTCTGGACTCCTTCAGCAGTGGACACACACAGTGCACATATATACATGCAGGCAAAATACCCGTACCCATACACATAAAAAATATAATTAAAATAATATAGTTTAGAGAGATTCTTATTTCCCATTTCCAGGAAACAACTTGTTCCTTTCCATCTAAGTTCTTTTACTTCTGTCCTATAATGGTTTCTTTTTCATCGATCTAAATCTTACTCAAAGTCAAGTGTTTTCCTAACAAATTCTTTCCCAAACATTTCAGACACAGTGATTTCTCACCTAAATTCTTGTGTAATGAATTAATTCACATTCTATCTTGCTTTATTTGTCCAATAGATAGGAAAGCCCTTGGGGAGAGTGGACCTGAAGAAGAGTGATATATTTTATGTTCATGATAGTAATTTGCTCTCTGTGCTTTTCCCCTTGGAAGTATTTTAAAAATTCAAAGAAAATAGTGATTCAAAGCAATAAGGTCAGAGAAGGACTTTCAGGATCTGTACTTAGAAGCATAGTTAAGTACAATTTAGTGAAGAAAAAAAGGTGGAACTCTTCCAAAGGGATAGTGGGCGGAGGTCAGGTATAGAGGAAATGAGGATCCTGACAGAGTAAATTACATAGGAATGAACATTGTCACTCTAAAAACCTGCCAAAAGATGGGCGAGTAGTGGGACATACTAATGTGTTAGGCTCTAGATGGAAGTATAGCATTTGATCCCTTGTTTCTCTTTCTTTATTTTTTTTAAAGATTTATTTATTTATTATATTTAAGTATGCTGTAGCTGTCTTCAGATACCCCAGACGAGGGTATCAGATCTCATTACAGATGGTTGTAAAGCCACCATATGGTTGCTGGGATTTGAAATTGGGACCTTCGGAAGAGCAGTCGGTGCTCTTAACCACTGAACTCTCTTTCTCTTTCTTATTGGCAGCTTTGCTTCTTTGAAGACAGACTACTACATACAATTTTTCTAGCATTCACTTTTATCCCACCTCTTTTTGTCCCAGTCTGACTTAAATGATTATTTATGTAGACTATTAGACAAGGAGTCCAGAAGTCTCTGATTTCATCATGGGAAAACTTAGAAACAACCCTCCCATAAGATAAAGTGTCCTTTGACTAATGTGTCCTAGAAGAAAAAAAGTTGCTGTGCCACAGCACCTGGAGGTGATCCTGTGCCACAGCACTACATAACCAAATACTGCTGGGAGAGAGCTGGTCTCCCATGAGTGCTGACATACCTGTGAGCACAGGTAAGATCACCACTGCTGCTCAAATTCCTGGCCCAAAAGGAACCTACCCAGAACCATCAGTACAAAGGAAACAAGAAAGAGCTAGAGACCAGATCCTTCTAGTTTCTGTCTGTTTCCTGGAGCTGACCCTGTGACATAGCTCACCATACCCAAATTCTGCCTAGAGAGATCTGATCTCCCAGGAATGCTGACACACAGGATTACAGGAGGGACAAGCCCCAGTCAGAGACAGCAAGACCAGCTAACATCAGAGATAACCAGATGGTAAGAGGCAAGGGCAAGAATATAAACAACAGTAACCAAGACTACTTAGCATCACCAGAACCCAGTTCTCCCACCACAGTGAACCCTGGATACCCCAACACACCAGAAAAGCAAGACTCTGATTTTAAAATCACATCTCATGATGATGATAGAGGACTTTAAGAAGAACACAAATATAAATAACTACCTTAAAGAAATACAGGAGAACACAGGTAGAAGCCCTTAAAGAAGAAACATAAAAACCCCTTAAAGAATTACAGAAAAACACAGTCAAACAGGGGAAGGAATTGAACAAAACCATTGAGGACCTAAAAATAGAGATAGAAACAATAACGAAATCACAAAGGGAGACTACATTGGAGATAGAAAACCTAGGAATGAGATCAAGAATCATAGATGCAAACATCACCAACAGAATACAAGAGATAGAAGATAAAATCTCAGGTGCATAAGATACCGTAGAAAACATTGACAAAACAGTCAAAGAAAATGCAAAATGCAAAAAGCTACTAACCCAAAACATCCAGGAATTCCAGGACACAATGAGAAGACCAAACCTAAGAGTAATAGGTATAGAAGAGAGTGAAGACCTCCAACTTAAAGGGCCAGTAAATATCTTCAACAAAATTATAGAAGAAAACTTGCCTAACCTAAAGAAAGTGATGCCCATGAACATAGAAGCCTACAGAAGTCCAAATAGATTGGACCAGAAAAGAAGTTCCTCCTTTCACATATTAATCAAAACACCAAATGCACTAAACAAAGAAAGAATTTGAAAAGCAGTAAGGGAAAAAGGTCAAGTAACATATAAAGGCAGGCCTATCAGAATTATACCAGACTTCTCACCAGAGACTATGAAAGCTAGAAGATCCTGGTCAGATGGCATACAGACCATAAGAGAACACAAAGGCTAGCCCAGGCTACTCTACCCAGCAAAACTCTCAATTACCATAGATGGAAAAACCAAGATACTCCATGACAAAACCAAATTTACACAATATCTTTCCACAAATCCAGGCCTACAAAGGATAATGGATGGAAAATGCGAACACAAGGAAGGAAACTACACCCTAGAAAAAGCAAGAAAGTCATCTTCTTTCAACAAATGCAAAAGAAGATAGCCACACAAACATAAAAATAACATCAGAAATAACAGGAAGCAACAGTCATTATTCCTTAATATCTCTCAACATCAATAGAATCAATTCCCTAAGAAGACATAGACTAACCGACTGTATATGTAAACAGAACCTAGCATTTTTCTGCATACAGGAAACACACTTCAGTGACAAAGATAGACACTACCTTAGAGTAAAGAGTTGGAAAAAAATTTTCCAAGCAAATGGTCCCAACAAACAAGCTGGAGTAGCCATTCTAATATTGAATAAAATCAACTTTCAACCAAAAGTTATCAAAAGAGATGGGAAAGGACACTTCATACTCATCAAAGGAAAAATCTACCAAGAAGAACTCTCAATTCTGAACACATATGCTCCAAATGCAAGGGCACCCACATCCATAAAAGAAACTTTATTAAGCTCAAAGCACACATTGCACTTCACAAAATAATAGTGGGAGACTTCAACACCCCACTCTCAGTAATAGACAGATCATGGAAACACAAACTAAACGTTGAAACTAATAGAAGTGGTGGAACAAAGGGATTTGATAGATATCTACAGAACATTTCATCCTAAAGCAAAATAATATACATTCTTCTCAGCACCTCCTAGTACCTCCTCTAAAATTGACCATATAATTAGTCACAAAACAGGCCTCAACAGATACAAGAAGACTGAAATAATCCCATGCATCCTATCAGATCACCACGGACTAAAGCTGGTTTTCAATAGCAACAAAACAACAGAAAGCCCACATGCATATGGAAGCTGAACAATACCCCTCTCTATAACTTGGTCAAGGAAGAAATAAAGAAGAAATGAAAGTCTTTTTAAAATTTAATGAAAATGATGGCACAACATATCCCAACTTATGGGACACAATAAAAGCAGTGTTAAAGAGGAAAACTCACAGCTCTAAGTGCCTCCAAAAAGAAACTGGAGAGAGTATACACGAGCAGCTTAACAGCACATCTGAAAGCTCTAGAACAAAAAGAAGCAAATTCACCCAAAAGGAGTAAGTGGCAGGAAATAATCAAACTCAGGGCTGAAATAAACCAAATAGAAACAAAAAGAACTGTACTAAGAATCAACAAAACCAGGAGCTGGTTCTTTGAGAAAATCAACAAGATAGATAAACCCTTAGCCACACTAAACAGAGAGCACAGAGACAGTATCCAAATTTAAAAAATCAGAAATGAAAAGGGAGACATAGCAACAGAAACTGACAAAATTTAAAAAAAAAATCAGGTCCTACTACAAAATCCTATATTGGAAAATCTAAATGGACAATTTTCTAAACAGATACTAAATACTAAAGTTAAATTAGGATCAGATAAACTATCTAAAAAGTCCCATAACACCTAAAGAAATAGAAACAGTCATTGAAAGTCCCACACACACACCTAAAAAAAGTCGAGGACCAGATGGATTTAGTGCAGAATTCTATCAGATCTTCAAAGATGACCTAATACCAATAGTCTTCAAACTATTCCACAAAATAGAAACAGAAGGAACACTAACCAATTCATTCTATGAAGCTACAGTTTTGCTTCATATTCTCCCTTGGATATGGTTTCTGTCTGATCAGGAACTTGTCACAATTTCCTTTCGTAGAGAACCTCATAAGAGATATTTTTCTACTTCTATCATGTTTAATGTTCCAAATAGATTTTAAAAACTGGTTAAGTGCATATTACTTTTAGCTTCAGGAGGTATCATGCATATTTAAGAGGCATTTAACTATTATAAATTATTTTGATGACTTAAAAAATGCCAATACTGAGTTGTATATTTTAAAATAAATGTTATTAGTTTAATAAAAGAAAGAAAAATTTGCAAAAAAGAATTATTTTTATTTTCTTTATGTTCTGTGGTAATTTTCATGATCAAAAGGAGCACAGAGTGGAAAGAATTTATTTCAGTGTGCAGGTTTATAGTCCATCATCGAGGGAAGCTAATTCAGAAACTCAAAGCAAGAACTAGAGGCAGAAACTGTAGAGTAAAGCTCATTACTGACTTGCTTGGGATCAGGCTTACTTACCTTTCTTAAATAACCAAGATCATTTGTTCCTGGGATGGATACCATCCACAGTGAGTTAGGTCCTTCTTCATCAATTTATCAATCAAGAACGTTTTCATAGACTAATTTGATAGAGGTAATTCTTCAGTTGAGGAGCCCTCTTTCCAGATGTATCAAGTTGACAGCCAA
Source organism: Hylomyscus alleni (assembly GCA_019843855.1). Lineage (NCBI taxonomy): Eukaryota > Metazoa > Chordata > Mammalia > Rodentia > Muridae > Hylomyscus > Hylomyscus alleni. The sequence goes on along the minus strand of JADRCC010265222.1, from coordinate 3,346 downwards.
GAATGGCTACCACACAGGCCAAGTTCCAACTGGGAATGTACAGAACATAGAAACAGTTCTTGACCAGCAAATAATCTTTGTTATTCATTCTTCTTCTGAGGGAATGGACCTTGAATTGTTATCAAAGGAGAATGTGCTATCTTACTTTTGTCTTGCCCTGAGCATCCTAATGAAGAACACTTATAAGCTATTTCTAATAGGGATGTTTATAATCAAGTAATGAATTAGGAAAAAGGCTACGGAGACTTAGGAAACTAAGGAGCTGTGAATCAATAATTTTTCTATTTATTAAGTTCAAGAAATTGCTGCATATATGGCAACATGAATTAAATGAGTTCATTTACTCTGAGAAAATCTAAAAAGGAGTAATTATAGACAACACCCACACTCAGAAGAATTTTATTCAGCTGAATACTACCAATAACATTTTTTGGGTAGTAGAGAATGAGAGATTAAGTACTTTAGGGTACAAAAAGATGGAAAATATTTTCAAGTGTGTGTCATTAGAAATGTGTAAATTATAAAATATCTTTTCCTCAAAGTATTACTCAAAATGGTTTTCCTGAGTGGCAGGGTAGCTGGCACAGGATCCTTTCTATTTCCCTCTTCACCGAGGGGGAACTGCAGATGCACTGCCTTCTCTGCCCGTTCCCTGCAAGCAGAGAGCTTGCCTTTGGGGAGTGCTCCAACCCAGGGACTCAGACAGGACCAGGCAGCCTGAAGTGGCAAGGCAGCCAGTATAGGATCCTTTCTACCTCCCTCTTCACCTAGGGGGCTGCAGATCTACAGCCCTCTCTGCCCCTTCCCTGCAAGCAGAGAGCTTGCCTTCAGGGAGTGCTCCAACCCAGGGACTCAGGAATCAAGAGGGACAAATGATCCACAGTCCACTGTACACGGGTCTTATCAGAGGAGAGTTGATCTCCCAGAAGTACTGACAAAAGCTTACAGGCCCACAGGAGGAACAAGCAAGAACATCTAACACCAGAGATCAACAGTGGCAAAAGGCATATGCAAGAATCTTACCAACAGAAACCAAAAACTTGGCTTCATCAGAATCTAGTACTCCCACCACAGCAAGTCCTGGATATCCTAAAACACCAGAAAAGCAAGATTTGGATCTAAAATCATATCTCACAATGCAGATAGAGGAATTTAAGAAGGACATGAATAAACCCCTTAAAGAAATACAGGAGAACACAGGTAAAGAAGTACAAGCACTTAAAAAAGGAAACACAAAAATCCCTTAAAGAACTACAGGAGATCACAAGTAAACAAGTAGAAGCCCTTAAAGAGGAAACACAAAAATCCCTTAAAGTATTACAGGAAAGCACAACCAAACAGGTGAATGAATTGAACAAAACCATCCAGGACCTAAAAATGGAAGTAGAAACAATTAAGAAATCCCAAAGAGAGACAACTCTGGAGATAGAAATCCTAGGAAAGAAGTCAGGAACCATAGATGCAAGCATCACCAACAGAATACAAGAGATAGAAGACAGAATCTCACATGCAGAAGATACCATAAAAAACATTGACAGAACAGTCAAAGAAAACACAAAATGCAAAATATTCCCAACCCAAAACATCCAGGAAATCTGGGATACAATGAGAAAACCAAACATAAGGATAATAGGTATAGAAGAGAGTAAAGACTTCCAACTTAAAGGGTCAGTAAATATCTTCAACAAAATTATTGAAGAAAACTTGCCTAATCTAAAGAAAGAGATGCCCATGAACATACAAGAAGCCTATAGAACTCCAAATAGAATCGACCAGAAAAGAAATTCCTCCTGCCACATAATAGTCAAAACACAAAATGCACAAAACAAAGAAAGAATATTAAAAGCAGGGAGGGAAAAAGGTCAAATAACATATAAAAGCAGGCCTATCAGAATTATACCAGACTTCTCACCAGAGACTATGAAAGCCAGAAGATCCTTGGTTGATGTCATATAGACCCTAAGAGAACACAAATGCCAGCCCAGGCTACTATACCCAGGAAAACTCTCAATTACCATAGATGGAAAAACCAAAGTATTCCATGACAAAACCAAATTAACACAATATATTTTCACAAATACAGCCCTTCAAAGGGTAATAAATGGAAAACTTCAACACAAGGAAGGAAACTACATCCTAGAAAAGGCAAAAAAGTATTTTTCCAACAAAACTAAAAGAATATAGTCACATGAACAGAATTCCAACTTTAACAACAAAAATAACAGGAAGCAACAATTACTTATCCTTAATATCTATTAATATCAATGGACTAAATTCCCCAATAAAAAGACATAGACTATCAGACTGGGTATGTAAACAGTACCCAACATTTTGTTGCATAAAGGAAACCCACCTGAGTGACAAAGACAGATACTACCTCAGAATAAAAGGCTGGAAAAACAATTTTCCAAGTAAATAGTTCCAAGAAAAAAGCTGGAGTAGCAATTCCAATATCGAATAAAATTGACTTTCACACTAAGTGATCAAAAAAGATAAGGAGGGACACTTCACATTCATCAAAGATATGATCTACCAAGAGGAACTTTCAATTCTGAACCTATATATTCCAAATGCAAGGGCATCTACATTCATATAAGAAACTTTATAAAAGCTCAAAGCACACATTGCACTGCATACAAAAATAGTGGGAGATTTCAACACCCCACTCTCTGCAATGGACAGATCATGCAAACAGAAACTAAACAAAGACACAGTGAGACTAATAGAAGTTATAAAACAGATGGATTTAACAGATATCTATAGAACTTTTTATCCTAAAACAAAAGGATATACCTTCTTCTCAGCACCTCATGGTACCTTCTCCAAAATTGATCATACAATTGTATCACAGATAAGGCCTCAATAGATACAAGAAGTTTGAAATAATTCCTCACGTCCTATCAGATCGCCATGGACTAAGGCTGCTCCTCAATAACAACATAAACAATAGAATGCCCACATACATGTGGAAGCTTAACAACACTCTACACAATGATAACTTGGTCAAGGAAGAAATAAAGAAATTAAAGACTTTCTAGAGTTTAATGAAAATGAAGCCACAACATACCCAAACTTATGGGACACAATGAAAGCAGTCCTAAGAGGAAAACTCATAGCTTTAAGTGCCTCCAAAAAGAAACTGGAGAGAACATATACCAGCAATTTGATAGCACATCTGAAAGCTCTAGAACAAAAAGAAGCAAATTCACCCAAGAGGAATCAAAGGCAGGAAATAATCAAACTCAGGGCTGAAATCAACCAAATAGAAATGAAAAGAACTATACAAAGAATCAACCAAACCAGGAGCTGGTTCTTTGAGAAAATCAACAAAATAGATAAACCCTTA
>JADRCC010265201.1:0-11047 GCA_019843855.1 Hylomyscus alleni | reverse complement strand
GACACACCATTACACTGGAAAAGTAAGATTCAGATATAAAATCACTTTGCATGGTGATGATACAGGACTTTAAGAAAGACATAAATAGCACCCTCAAAGAAATACAGGAGAACACAGGTAAACAGCTAGAAGCCCTTCAAGAGGAAACACAAAAGTCCCTTAAAGAACTACAGGAAAACACAATCAAACGGGTGAAGGAAATGAGCAAAACCATCCAGAATCTAAAAATGGAAATAGAAACAATAAAGAAATCAGAAGTGGAGACAACCTTGGAGATACAAAACCTAGGAAAGAAATCAGGAGTCATAGATGCAAACATCACCAACAGAATACAAGAGATAGAAGAGAGAATCTCAGGGGCAGAAGACACCATAGAAAACATTGACACAACAGTCAAAGAAAATGCAAAAAGCAAAAAGCTCCTAACCCAAAATATCCAGGAAATCCAGAATGCAATGAGAAGACCAAACCTAAGGATAATAGGTATAGAAGAGTGTGAAGACTCCCAAGGTAATGGGCCAGTAAATATCTTCAACAAAATTATAGAAGAAAACTTCCCTAACCTCAAGATAGAGATGTCCATGAACATACAAGAAGCCTATAGAACTCCAAATAGACTGGACCAGAAAAGAAATTCCTCCTGTCACATAGTAATCAAAACACCAGCCTAGTGGTGGTGGTGCACGTCTTTAATCCCAGCACTTGGGAGGCAGAGGTAGGCAGATTTCTGAGTTCCAGGCCAGCCTGATCTACAGAGTAGGTTCCAGGACAGCCAAGGCTATACACAGAAACCCTATCTTGAAAAACCAATAAATAAATAAATAAATAAATAAATAAATAAATAAATAAATAAAATAATATAAAATAATAACAATCAAAACACCAAATGTGCTATACAAAGAAAGAATTTTAAAAGCAGTGAAGGAAAATGGTCAAGTAACATATAAAGGCAGGCATATCAGAATTACACTAGACTTCTCATCAGAGACTATGAAAGCTAGAAGATCCTGGGCAGATGTCATACAGACCCTATGAGAACATAAATGCCAGCCCATGCTACTATACCCAACAAAACTCTCAATTACCATAGATGGAGAAAACAAGATATCCCATGACAAAATGAAATTTACACAATATCTTTCTACAAATCCAGCCCTACAAAAGATAATAGATGTAAAACACCAACATAAGAAGCAAAACTACACCCTAGAAGAAGCAAGAAAGTAATCTTTCAACAAACTCACACAAACCTAATTCTACCTCTTACAACAGAAACAACAGGAAGTGACAATTACTTTTTCTTAATATCTTAATATGAAAATTAATACTTCCAACATATTCTAATTGATTGAAATCCAAAAATATGAGGAATTAGAAATTTGTTGATTTTCATTCAATGGTCTCTCTAATTTGGTAATTGACGAAATAGGTCCAATATTGTACAATCCATATACACTTTCTGCTTATTTGTACGTGACAGTGTCTTGCTGTGTACTGCATAATGGTCTTGAAATCATGCTTCTCCTATCTTAGCTTATCTATCTATTGTTTATTTCATGTTTTTACACTATACTATGGTTTTCAGAACAGCTTATGTATTTCAAAAGTATTTATATGACCAAAAGAAATGCAGACAATTAACTTGGGAGGTGGCTTGTAAGAGAACAACAAGAGTGAGACTGAATGCTTTGCTTGATGTTTGTAACTATTGTATCAAGTTTGAAGAAGAAGACTTTATAAGTTACTCTTTCTCTGAGATGAATGTTTTTCAAAATCATCACAGCCAATGAACCAGATTCTTACTCACACCTAATGTCTGTGCCACCCTCCAAGCAGAAGCATTGTTCATTGAAACAGTTGGTGAATGACTTTATGGCTAGACCATCTTAATACATACACCATTTCTTAAATGAATGTAACCTGTTCTCTGTGGGCTGAGAATAAAGTCACTCACTCAAGTCAAATAACTTTAAATATAGCACGAAGTCTATATCCAAAAATTGTGCCTACAATTCATTCCTTGGTGCTGCAGAACAGTCAATTCTCAGCATAGTTAAGATGAAGGTAAAATCCTTTGGTGTAGTGAAGGTCATTGAAGTACAGCCTTAGTACAGGGAAATCCAATGTCTAAAAATTGTTCTTATTTTGGGTTTGTACCACAGTAAGAGCCAAGATTTTAAGCTCTACTAAATACAAAGCAAACAAAACACAAACAAAAAGACTTTATATATTTATGTTAATTTAAAAAAATACTGGTAGTGATGTATTATTTTAAAATATACAGTTAATATGGCCACATATATTCTGTGGCCTTTCTTTTAGAGATGTCTTGGTTAGTGTATAGAGAAACCAGAACAGGCATATCAATAGAAATGATATAAAAATGGTGCAACCACTGTAGGAAAGGGGATCAAGTACCACACTAAATTAAACCAATTTAAGGAGTATCAATCTTATATTTGATATACACTCCAATATGTAAAATCAAGGCCTCAAAGAGATATTTGTACTCCCATGTTGATAGAAAATTATGTAAAATATGCAATATCAGGAAACAACCCAATAGTCTATAATGAAAGTATAACTCAATATTGAATTACCTTTTTATATGAATAGCTATTTCCATTATATTTTCCATTAAATTAAGATGGAAAAAATTAAGATGGAAAATGTTCAGTACTTATTCTTTTTTTTTAATCTTTTTTTTGGGGGGGTTGGTTTCGAGACAAGGTTTCTCTGTGTAGCCCTGGCTGTCCTGGAACTCACTCTGTAGACCAGGCTGGCCTCGAACTCAGAAATCTGCCTGCCTCTGCCTCCCAAGTGCTGGGATTAAAGGCGTGCGCCACCACCGCCCGGCTAGTACTTATTCTTTAAAAAATATTTTTTGATCTGATTCTTTCATTGAAATGAAAAACATTTTTAAAAGCCAAAATACCGGCCCTAATTTTTCTGTAATATTAGTGTCAAGATTTAATTGACTTCATTCTGTATTTTGCACTTAAACGTGTTCCATTAATCATATTTATTTGTTACAGCTTTAACTGCCTACCATATGAGGGAAGAGAATGAAAAAATTTTTCCATAAAATCTGTAGAAAAAAAGCAATCAATGTCTATCAAATTTACTTTTTAATATCTCAAAATTTAATCAGCTACAGAAAAATGAGCAACTATAAAGTATTTATTTAGATTAAAGTTTTCAAGGTTATGTTCAGGAACTCTAATAATTCCACATGTAAGCTGTCATAAACCAGTTATACTACAACATTTCTATCATTCTGTTGTATACAGAGAGCCCAAATGCAAATAAATAAATAAATAAATAAATAAATAAATAAATAAATAAATAAATAAAAATAAAAAGAATTAAGTTGGAGGCATCTCTTTGTCTGAATTGAAGACTTAAGTACAGATGTCTAGTCATTGATAGGCAGGGAAATCACTGGAAAAGACATAGCCCCCTAAACATACCCTACCAATTCACAGGAAGTGCAGTAGAAGAAAGTGGGAAGGAGGAAGAGGAGTAGTAAGACTTGCAAATGCTAAAATGTTACTAGTAATTATGACATAAGGTAATAGAATAACATTTAGACTGTGTTGTGAGAACTTAGATGATAATCCAATCGATGAAGGACCTAGGATTGATCTCTCAGTCCTACACATAAATGCACACTCTGGTAATGGGCTCAATAATCACAGTAACTGAAAGGCAGAAACATTAGTATCCCTTATGATATTTTCTACATGATGGCTGATTTGGTTTTCTTACACAGAAGACAAATTTGAGAGGTGAAGTCAGTAACCCTGTAAAATGGCTGAAAAATATCAAGTAAGAACATGTGTGTTAAGTACACAGGCTCCTGATACTTTTCTTTCCTTTTACTTATTTTTTTTTTTTTAGTTTGAGATTATAGTACAATTACACCAAACACTCTTATCTTTGCTGCGCCCCCCAAGATCCTCCTATCTATCATTTTATAGTTAATTATCACTTCACACACATTCCTAAACACAGAAGTACAACTGGTCGGTCAATGTAATCTTAACTCTAATGTATGTTTTCAGGGCTATTTGGTATTAGATAACCATTCAGTGTGTTCTTGTCTGAGAAAGACTATTTTTCCTGTTCTTATCACTCCTTAGGTATCTGTAATCTTTTATGTAGTGTTTGACCTCCAGAACTCTCTTTACTCCATCCACGTTGGCATGTTTATTGTTGTCCTTGTTCAGCTCCTGTTTAAGCAGACATGTTGGTGGGATTTACTGGTGTAGCTTCTACATTCCTAGAAGCTCATGGCTTGTGAGATTATCCTGTTCCTCTTGTCTTACAGAATTTCCATCCACTCTTTTTCAATGATCCCTGGGCCTTAGGTACTAAAATTATGTTGCTGATGTATCCGTTGGGTCTGAGTTCCACAACTCTGTATTTTGATTCCTTAGGATTTATAGTAATGGTCTCCATCTGTTGTAAAGAGAATTTCCTTAATGAATGATAAAGACTAGTCTTACCTGTTGGTATAAGAATAAAAATATTTGTAATGGAGTTAGAGATATCTTGATTTTGCCGGTTTAATTTCTCCTCCAAGACTCATGATTTCATTAGTCTCTCATATTTGTCTAGGTTTCTAGTACAGGCAAGATTTCCTTTTTGTTAAGCAGAACTTAAGTGCAATTAGAGACAGTTGGTTACCACCAAGATATGCATGCCACTATTAAATCCTTAGGGTTATCTGCTATTCTGATTGTTGCTGTAGTTCACAAGTGTCATAAGTGGCTGAGACTCTTGGTTAATTCCCTCCTTTGAAAGATTACATGGTACTTTATGTTACCATGAAAGCTAGTCCTCAGAAGTAGCTATTCAGCTTAGGTTCAATTCAAGGACTTCTGGGCCTATTTCTGAAGTTCCAAATATCCTCAGCAATAGGAACTTTTGACAATCAAATAGAATGTATCTACTATCATACCAGAAATTTTTGAAAGGATAATCTTACATTCATTTCCATTTCTTTTCCTTTGTTGTCATTTATTTTCCTTTCCTTTTTTTTTTCCTTTTCTATTTTATTCAATTTTGAGACAGGACCTCACTAAATAAGGTTATTAAAATTGTATTTAATAATGCCACTAGTTGTATTTAGATACAACTTAGATAGATATCATTGTGATTTGAATAAATATTTTGCACAGATAAGAATAACTACCATTCCTCACCAGAGAGGCTTCTCTTTATGAAAACTGGAGGGCCAACATAGAAAACCATAACTGGAGAGAAAACAGAATTCAACAGATTTTAGGGAGTTCAACACCATTGGATACATCTGCACCATAACTGCTGAATCTATGAGTCTCAAAACACCATGGGAAAGGCAAAAGATAGAGAAGAAGAGCCAGAATATAAGGTAATTTGCAGGGAAATAGACAGACTCTTCTAGAAATGGCTGCATAACCAAGACCAGAACCATCTCAGTAGACACGTGAATGCTGAAACTGAAAACTTCATTGTATCTCACCCCTAGACAAAGAACCATAGGGTTTTTAACACTTTTAAAATTTCCTAAAGCAATTTATAATCACTTCTAATATTCAAAATAAATCATATTTTATATGTATTTTAACTATTTCCATATAAATATATTAAAATGTATGATCTTAGAATTTCATTTTTACAAAAAGATAAAGACAATAAAAACAGATAATAAATTTGTTCTTTCACTATACAATTCTCCAAAATGTTATTGTTCCTTAATTACAAAACACAGTAAAATTCGCCCTACTTTAGGAAATATAATCATGATTTGTATTATCTTTCATGTGGGAAAATCAAACACATTCGGGTGAAAATTCTGAAAGCACAATCTGAAACTCCTAAGCATCAAACATGTTTCTATAGACATTGTTCTGACAATTGAAAGCTCAGTGTTATGGAAACCTTCATGACAATTATGTAGATGGGTATTGAAAACATGATTGTTTGAACTCAATTTTACCTTATCCAGCTTCCTCATTTACATCTATCCTGCTGCCTTGTAGCAAAATGTATAATTTTGAGCCCTTGCAACAGAGATGCATATCATACCTATTATGTAGGTAAAAAGAGTAATTTTGTAGGATGTGCTATTCTAAGTCTCAACTAAACACATTTAGCTCCTTGCTTTATTTACATAAGAGAAATAAACAGTGCACACTGCCTAGTAACAAAAGCGGGGATGTTCAGATCAACATGTTAGACTATCCTTACAGGAATTTGTTTTGGAAAAGAGTTGTGCTGTTTGTTGTGATTTGTGGGATAGGTGTACTGCTTTCAAATGTAGAAACAAGGGAAAAGGGAATCAGAAAAGTCCGTTCACGTGACATGGCAGGCAATACTACTCGGAAAGGTCAAAAAGTTAGCCCTCAAGTTTTGACAGTGAGGCGAAAGAGAAAACTTACAAACCATGTCATGAATTGACACTCTTCTAAGAGAATGATCTTTGGCTTCAAAAAAGGAGCTTTGCTATTTACATTAAGAGTAACATGGGTTTTCTGTATTATCTATTATCTAACTACCATTTATCTTCTGTCTATCTATCCATTTACCTATATCCATCTATGTGTCAATCATATATATGACAAACTTTAAGAGCATAAATGGAACATGAGAGAGCTTTTGGATGCTATGAAAAGACCTAATTTTTTAATTATGGGCAGAGAAAAAGGATTCCATACCAAAGACATAGGAGGATATTCTCAATAAAATTACAGAAGAAAAATTCTCAAATCCAGAAAAATAGATGTTCATTCAGGTACAAAAGGCTTATACAACATCAAAGAGACAGAAACACAAAACAACCTTTCCACACATATTATAGGCAAAACACTAAAACCAGGGTAAAGAATGCTTCATAAGGGCCAAGCCCCTCATGAAGGTAAACCCAGCACACTTGTACCTGATGATTCTATAGAAATATTCTATAGGACTCTTTCCTGAACAGATAAAAGTACCACAACAAAATAAAAACATAGAGAAATTTTCTATTCAATTCCATAGCCAGAAATAAATATCTAGATTATTCTAACATTTATGAAAAAGTAATGGTTTAAATTCTAGAATACAATGTTTTCCTCCAGTTATGGCAAAACTATTTCAGATATTGACACAAATCATGTAGAAACTTTTGAGTGGATTTCTATTAATATAAAACATTTCTGTCTAACAAGCTACTTGCAAAGAGGAAACATTCACAAGAAATTTAGGAGAAAAATTAAAAATAATGTCATAATTCAATAAAACATTTTTTTAAAAAATCAGAATTCACCAATACCTTGTCATTTCAGTGGACATAGGACAGCTATACATATAATTTACTCTACCTACAAAACAATTTGGCTATATGTGTAAAGATAGATGATTTCATTTACAAGTCACCTTTTAGGTACATAAAACATTTGTGCTTATTAGTGGATCAGCTTCAACAATATTCATAATATATTAAATTGGCATAAGAAAATGAGACACAAATTAATTATCAGTCAGCAAAAGACTGGATAAATCAACTATGGGAAAATATCAAGAGAGACAGAGGTGGGGAGATTATATACACAAAAATAAGCAATTTGGAGTACTTTTTCAGGTCACATACTTTAATATTAAGCAAATTGGAAGTGTTGTCCTAATTTATTCTCATGGCATTGAGGGTGAGGTGAATTTAATCTCTCTGTCTCTGTCTCTCACTGTCTCTGTTTCTATCTCTGTCTCTTGTCTCTGCCTCTCTCTGTCTCTCTGTCTCTGTCTCTCTTTCTTCTTGCTTCTACAATGTATTCTACTCACCACAATAGACTAAAATAAAAATAAACTATTCCCACTTAAAATTTATTTCAAGTATTTTGTGACACTCGGGAATAACCCTTGAACATTGTTTATTACATGTTACAGCATACTTATTTCTTTGATAGTAGGATATTGAAGGTGAGACACCTCTTTGGACTAGATCTACAGTGCAAGTAAAACTCATGGGAAGTTATGTTGAGCTTAAATCATAAACACAGTCATGGATTTCTAGAGCAAAGAAATTTCTGGCTCAAGGTCTTGATTTAATAGTTTCACTAATCAACAAAAAGAGTCTGGCAGAGAGGGTCAGGTAATCCAGCTGTGCACATACAAGTCTAATGGCAGTTAGGATAGATAACAGATTCCATGTTTGCTATTGTAAAATCTGCCCCCGTGGCAAGTGTGGGTGACAGGGGGTAAGGAGTCAGGGGTAATAAGCCTTTCTTATTCCTTGAGCAGGGATATAAAAGGAAAGAATCTTCTTCCTTTCTTTTTAGCAACTCATAATTTCCTAGTGTGAGAGATGCCCTCTGCACACAGAAACGGGGCCAGAAGTGCAATAATGCCAAGAAGAATGTGAACAAACAGGCTTTGCTGGACATCCCCTACCTACCTGTTATCCAAGGGATCATATACTTTGACCATGCTTCCTTTGACTGCCCATCTCCATCAAGCTAAAAAATAAAAAGGGTCCATGGATTCCATTATTTGTTTGGTGTATAGGTTTGTTGGTGTGTGTGTGTGTGTGTGTGTGTGTGTGTGTGTGTGTGTGTGTTTGTCTTATTGTGGGGTATTTTGAGACTTCATTTCTGAATATCTATCTTTCAAACATTTCCCCCCGTTTTCATGTTTCTGTTCATTTTACAAGACATATGCCATGAGCAAAGAACCCAGCAGTAGCAAGGAGAGGTTTTTTTTTTTTGTTTTTTGTTTTAACATTGCAATGAGCTATGTGTCATTTTCATTTTCTGCACAGTTTGTCCACAAGTCTTAGTTTCCACATGTATTTTATATTACTGAATAGTAAAACTCCTTCCATCATTTTTACTGGAGTGCAAAAGACCAAATGCATAAAATGTGGGGCTGGGTTACTGCAAGGTTAAAGACATGGCGGTGGTGTGCCTGCTGGAGAGACGGGTGCCAATTTCAAACCGCATTATACTGGGGCTCTGATGACTGCTCTTTCATTCGGTCTTGTGTTCCAAAAGGATTTAGAGATTCATCGTTCATCTAAGCAGCAAGAGAACTCATGAAACACTCTGGCCCAGATCCATTGGGTCTGCTTGCAGACAGTTAAAGCCATTCCAGGCAGAAGCTTGTTTAATGGTTCGCCCTTGAGTCTTTCCCAAGTTCCCTGTGTTTCACACAGTGTTCTATTTCTATTAAGTTGGGCAAGATACTTCATTTTTTCTTGACTTGTAGTATAATAAAAACTTTAAGCATTTTTGTTCTTCTACTCTGTCATCTCTTCCTTATGAAGAGAATGTGATTATGTTGGTATAATTTGATTGCTACTATTAGGAAATAATACAATCTCTTCCTTTTCAATAAATAACAATCTTTTAGAGGTTGAATTTAAAATTACACAGAACAAAGCATTTGATTGTGGTGCATACGCGCCAGGAACCTATTCAGAATAATAAGGAATGAAGAAGAATAAATGTTAAATAAACCTAATCTTCTGAATTCTTACTTTCAGACTGAATCTTGCTATGTTTGGAATTTGTTACTTTTTCCACATATGATTTTCCACTTTCTCAATGGAAAAAACAAGCTTAACATAGGCCTAACACAATATCAAAAAAGTTTAGGGGGCTTTAATTTTATTTTTTGCTAAATGAAAATGAAACATGTTTATATATTAGAGAGTCAGAATCATACAGCAAAATAAATTTTACATGCAAAATATGAGTTTTATAAATGACTTCAAATTTGAATTCTAAGAAAAATATATTGAATTCTGACATGAATATTATATAGACATACTTCATAAGTTATTAGATTTCCAAATTTGCATTTATTTTAAAAAATACACAACAACTATAAAAATAGCCTTGAACTGAACTCTAAAACTGAACTCTAAGTGTCACTAAGACAGTGACATATTTACTTAACTATTAATCTGTCCAAGGGATTGAGTAGATCCCTCCACCTTTCTGGAAATTCATTGCTTTTCTCACTATCATGAATAACACTAGTTATCATCATTTCTAAAATATAGTATTAATTTTTAATATTCATACACATAAAATGAGGTTGGACCCTTTCCTCCTGCCAAAAGGAAAAATTAACTTGAATTTATCAAAGACTCCACAGTATGACCTGAATACTGACATGCCTGGAAGAAAATGTAGATATGCATCTCGCTAATCTTAAATGTATTCTTCAATATGTATGACATTTCATTAAAACTAAAGCCTTTCATGCTTCAGTCAATACTACCAAGAATGTGAAAATGAAACCACATATCTAAATACATCTCAGCTGGTGAATTATGACACATATTAACTCCATTGAGGCTATATAAACCAATTTAGAAAAAGAGCAAAGATTAATAAACATTAAATCCTATAATATATTACTGAAAGTGTAGAGATATTCTAAACTCATGGAAAAAAATATATCATGTACCTGGATTAGAAATGAGCTAGCGGTAGATGTGTATAGTCGAGGATTGCAAAGTCGATCATCAATGGGAGGAGAGGCCCTTGGCCCTGTGAAAGTTCTGTGCCCCAGTGTAGGGGAATGCCAGGGCCAATAAGTGGGAGAGGGTGGGGTGGCAGGCATGGGGAGGGGGGAGGCAACAGGGGTTTGTTCTTGTTGTTTTTGTTTGTTTGTTTGTTTGTTTTTTGGAGGGTAAACTGGGAAAGGAGAAATCATATGACATGTAAATAAAGAAAATATCTAATAAAAAAAAAGAAATGAGCTGTAGATTCAGTGAGCCTTCAAGATAAAACTAAAGCAGGATTTTTCGCGTTTTTGCTTTTATAGAAATTGACAAACCAATTCTATAATCCCTGGGGCACTAAAGGAAAGGGGGGACAGCTAAAACAGCTTAGACAAAAGAAACATTGAAGGAATAAGATGGTCTACTTGCTATATAGCTATGGTAATCAGGGCAGCGTGCCATTGTCATGTAAAGTTAGAACAATGTTTCTTGACTGAATGGGGTCCAGGAATAGACTTATACATTTACTATAGGAAAATCTATCAAATCTATTTATCAGAAAACTGTTGCCATTTT
>JADRCC010265198.1:434-18394 GCA_019843855.1 Hylomyscus alleni | reverse complement strand
CACACACACACACACACACACACACACACACACACACACACACACACCCATACACGACCTCCCCCTCAGACACACACATACAAACAAAACCAATAAAAACATAGAATTAGAAGTCATAGTATACAAGCAAGACATTGGTAAGGTTAAAAAAAAAGCCACATAAATCAATATGAGCCTTTGTTGACATCCAATGGTGGTTGTATTAGTGAACACACACAGTCTCAACACTTTAATAAATTGTGGGAATCTCAGAGATTATTCTTGAAAATATAATACTTAGAACTTAATGTCACAGAACTCAAGAAGTAGAGAAACAAACAAACCCCAAACACTTTTCCCAAAGCCTGCAACACTTCAGAATCTGTTTTGATGATAATACTAATTTTTATAATTTTCTCCCCATCATCTTGATAGTTTTCTTTTTTGAGTACAGAAGCTTAGCAAATCCAAAGTAGGCCTAAATGCTACTTCTAGCCCTGTTCTAATTCTTTTGCTTTCTATTCACTGAGGGTTCCCAAGACCCAATTAGCCATTTCTGCCTGTAATCGTTCCTGTAGGGAGCTGATCCATCTTAATGGTGTACACTATCTCCACCAGATTATGGAGCATATTACTTCTGATTCATGACAAATATTAAATCAAAACAGATAAAATTAAGCACTGTATTTCCTTCCCTATCCCAAATTTTTCTCACTGCATTAATTCCATTCCACATTGCATTTTGAAATATTTGCATCTATTTCATTATGTCCACAAAATTCACACAACTCTTCTCCCACCTTATTTTGTATTCATACCCACTCCTTATGTGCTCCACTCTTCCCATTCCCCCACCAGATCACTTAGAACCTACCATCCCCATTTTTACTCCTCCCTTACCCTCTTGCCCCAATAACTGTATCATTTTACTTTCCTTGTTCTGTAGTAACTCCATGTTATGCCCTCACATCTGAAGATTTGAGCTGAGAGACTTGGGTGAAAGAGAACATGCCCTGTTTGTATTTCTGGGTCTGGGTTGCCTCACTCAACATGACCTTTTCTAATTCTATCTATTTACCAGCATAGTTCATGATTTCCTTTTCCCACCTCTAAAGCTGAATAGTACAATATTTTCATTATCAGTTCTTGGCCTGAAGGACATTTAGATTGTATCAATTTTCTAGCTATTGAGGATAAAGCAACAATGAATATGGCAGAGCATGTGTCTGTGGAGTAGAATCTCCAGTCTTTTGTACACATACCAAAGAAGAGTATAGCTGACTTGCATGGCACATATATTTTTAGCTTTTTGAGAACTACCCACTTATTTTCAGAGTGACTGAACTAGTCTGCAATTCCACCAATAACGAATGAAGGTTCTCTTTTCCTTATCTCAATCCATCCATTGTAGTTGGTTGTTTTGTTGATCTTTGCCATTCTGACAGGGAAATGATGGAGTTCTAAAAGTTATTTTGACTTCTATTTGACTAATTGCTAAAATCAATGGACATTTTCTGGAAGTAGTTGTTAGCCATATCTTTCTTAGTCTGAGAACTCTCTGTTAAAATCTAGGCCCATTTATTGAAATTGTTTTTATCTTTGTCTTTTGAAGTTCTTAGATATTCTATCTTCTTCTTCTTCTTCTGTTTGTTTGTTTATTTTGTTTTTAGTAGAGCTTAAAATCTTGGTTTTTACTGTGGTACAAGCCCAAAATAAGAACAATTTTTAGACACTGGAGTTCATTATAATAGGGCTGTACTTCAATGACCCTCACATCACCAAAGGATTTTACCTCCATCGTAGCTAAGCTAAGAGTTGACAGTTCTGCTGCACCAGGAAATGAATTGTAGGCACGACTTTTGCATACGGATTTCCTGCTATGGTCAAAGTTATTTGAGTGGAGTGATTGTCTTCATTCTCAGCCCACAGAGAACAGGTTACATTCATTTAAGAAATGTTGTGTGTATTAAGATGGTCTATCCATGAAGTCATTCACCAACTGTTTCAATGAACAATGGTTCTTCTTGGAGGGTGGCACAGACATTAGGTGCTGGTAAGAATCTGGTTAGTTGGCTGTGATGATTTTGAAAAGCATTCATCTAAGAGAAAGAGTAACTTATAAAGTTCTCTTCTTCTAAATTGATGCAATAGTTACAAACATTAAGGAAAACATTCAGTCTCACTCTTTGTAGCCACTCTTACAAGCCACCTCCCAAGTTAATTGTTTATATTTCTTTTGGCTGTATAAATAATTTTGAAATATGGAAGCTGTTCTGAAAACTATAGTATAGTGTAAAAACATCAAATAAACAATCCTACTAATAGAGAGGCTGAGATAGGAGAAGCCTGATTTCAAGACCATTATGTGGTACATAGCAAGATACTGTCACATACAAACAAACAGAAAATGTATATGAATTATACAATATTGGACATATTTCTCCAATTACTGAATTAGAAAGACCACCAAATGATATCCAACAGATTTCCAATTCCTCATACTTTTGAATTTGAACCCATTAGGATAAGTTGGTTACATTAATTTTCATATTAAGAGATATTAAGAAAAAGTAATTGTCACTTCCTGTTATTTTTGTTGTTGGAGGTAGAATTATGTTTATGAGGGCTTGTTTAAAGATTACTTTCTTGCTTCTTCTAGGGTGTGTAGTTTTGCTCCTTATGTTAGTGTTTTTCCTCTATTATCCTTTGTAGGGCTGGATTTGTAGAAAGATATTGTGTAAATTTGGTTTTATCAGAATATCTTGGTTTCTCCATCTATGGTAATTGAGAGTTTTGCTGAGTATAGTAGACTGGGCTGGCATTTGTGTTCTAGTAGGGTCTGTATGACATTTGCCCAGGATCTTCTAGCTTTCATAGTCTCTAGTGAGATGTCTGGTGTAATTCTGATAGGCCTGCTTTTATATGTTACTTGACCTTTTTCCCTTACTGCTTTTAATATCCTTTCTTTGTTTAGTGCATTTGGTGTTTTGATTATTATGTGACAGGAGGAATTTCTTTCCTGGTCCAGTCTATTTGGAGTTCTGTAGGCTTCTTGTATGTTCATGGGCATCTCTTTCTTTAGGTTAGGGAAGTTTTCTTCTACAATTTTGTTGAAAATATTTATGGGCCCTTTAAGTTTGGAGTCTTCATTCTCTTCTATACCTATTATCCTTATGTTTTGTCTTCTCATTGTGTCCTGGATTTCTTGGATGTTTTGGGTTAGGACCTTCTTGCTTTTTGCATTTTGTTTGACTGTTTTGTTAATGTTTTCTAAGGTATCTTCTGCCCCTGAGAGTCTCTTCTATCTCTTGTATTCTGTTGGTGATGCTTACATATATGACTCCCGATTTCTTTCCTAAGTTTTCTATCTCCAGGGTTGTCTCTCTTTCTGATTTCTTTATTGTTTCTATTTCCATTTTTTAGATCCTGGATTGTTTTGCTCATTTCCTTCACCTGTTTGATTGTGTTTTCCTATAGTTCTTTAAGGGATTTTTGTGTTTCCTCTTTAATGGCTTCTAGCTGTTTACCTGTGGTTTTCTGTATTTCTTTGAGGGAGTTATTTATGTCCTTCTTAATGTCCTCTATTATCAACATGTGAAGTGATTTTGGATCTGAATCTTGCTTTTCCTGTATGATGGTATGTCTAGGACTTGCTATGGTGGGAGAGTTGGGTTCTGATGATGCCAAGTAACCTTGGTTTCTGTTGCTTATTTTCTTATGCTTGCCTCCAGCCATGTAGTAATCTCTAGTGCTACTTGCCCTGGCTAAAACTGATTGGTGCCTGTCCTTCCTTTGATCCTAGTTGTGTCAGGACTCCTTGGAGTCAAGCTGTCTCTTCAATCCTATGATTCTGGGATCCTGTAATCTCGGACTCATTAGAATGCCTGGGACTACAGCTTCCACTGGATATTATGGGACTTACTGCCAAGTTTGCGCTCATGGTCTGCTCAGGGCATAGGCCCAGACAGACCAGAAGGAACCCATGCCACTGATCTGGTGGAGTTCCTGTGTGCCTGGGTCCTGCTGGTCCCAGTTACTCCTGGTGTTGAGACAGATGTTGTGTCACCTCTGATCCTATCTTGACACTATCTTTTATGACATCACCATCAGAGCTATGTCAATGGCAGAGTTATGTCCTTGAAGTTATAGAACTGTGAGTTGAATAAATTCTTCTCCTGAGGTTGTGTATAAATCTCATGCCTCTGATGTGCTAGGCAGATGTCCACTGAGCTACATGCCTAGCTTCCCTAGTTTCCTTTATGAATCTTTCCTGCTTTTAGTATTGCAGCAAGAACAGAAATAACTGAGGCTGGTTGAAATTACTTCATGCACAGATTTGGACATCATCAGTTTTTTTTCCAAAGGAAAACACTTAATACTCCATTATGTATACTTTAAATAACCCAAACTGTGGAATTCATTTAGAAGAAGGTGAAAATTCTGAACTGAAATTAATACTAGAAGAGAAGGTAATTTAGGGTTACATTTATATTTAATAAAATTACTGGGTTAAATTTATGTTTCAAACTTGTCAGCCATTTCTATATCCATGACTTCTGCTGTGTTGCTTTGTAATTTATTTTACTGAGCAAGATTAGATTAGATCTCTGACCTTTGTTCTTATTTTGTAATGTTTCTTGCTCTGTTCCATAAAGTATCAGCAAATGTAGCACATATGGAGACAATATCATTACACTTTTCCTTTTGCTGCTCATGCTCCTGCCTATGAGTTAAGTCAGGAATGTGAATGTTGCACTCATTATCAGAGTTCATTTAGTTGAATGTGTTAAAGATTACCAAGTTGGAACTTGAGTAATCTAGCTGGATTGAATAAATTATTGTGTATAAATTGTATGATTGACTTGCATCATAAGTAGGTACATACTGGATTTATAATTTCTAAAGATTCAGTGTCTATAGGAGAATTAATTTTTTGATTACTTGGCCATGAGTATATTTGCCATGCACCAATGAGTGTTCATATGCCCATACACATATGGATAGCAGTAACTAGCCTTAGTGGGTTATTTTATAAGTCATGGGGTTGGCACACTTATCTTTTGGCAATGTATGAGTAAGTGAGGATAGGAAAGCATGAATAAATATGATCATACTTTAGCATGTGCTTGCTAGGAATGTTTAAAATAGAGAAAAATGAAGTCCTTTAGGGTAAAAATGATGGATTACATTCTTAGAGAAAAGGTACATTTTCTCTAATTAACTTAATTTATTCAGATAGAAATGTCAATGCTAGAAAAGATGCCAGAGATGAAAAATAAGTTGCACTGAAAATAAGTTGCATTGTTCTAGTTCCTGTTCTGGGTCAATCCTGAAAGTTGTCTAGGACTCTACTTTGTTTTTTTCCATTGAATGACTAGACATGAACACTTCTCATTTAATTCAGTATTCACTTTAAGCTGAAAACCACAAATAACTCTAAAGTCCACTTCACTCTGTTCACTTCAGTTACTTAGTTCCAGTGAACAGAGGAATAGGAGTAAATTAGTAACTTTAAAACATTTTAGTAGATATTTTTTCTCTTTCGTAAAGAGACATAGCTTTTCTCTATGTGTGATTTGGCTTTGTGCAACAGAAGTCTTATATAGGTAAATTTCCATGTTTTTATTAAAATAGCATGTAAAATAACGGTTGATATAGAATAAGGAATTAAATCATCAAATCAAAAAATCTTGATTTAGGTGAAAAATATGGAAACATTGTTGGTTTCCTTATGCCTCATATCTGGAATGAATATGAATCAATTAGCAGCATTATGAGAATTTCTATTTTAATATTTTATAGTGCTACCTTTTGGCATTATGAGTATAAATACCAGTTTCCTGCTGAACTTTAATAGCATTTTATTGTACTTATCTATATTTAATTTTTAAAAATTATAATGTGACATAGTGGTATGTTTTGATCTTATAATTTATCAACAAAATAGAGCATAGAATTATAATTTAATGAATATAATTGACATATATGTCATTACAGCTATCTAGAAGTTTCAGCTAACTCAGTTGATTTTGTCAAGTAAAATAATACAGTAAAATAAAAGAAAAACTTTAAGCCCTAATCGGAAATTTGTCTTAAAATATGTAGGTTAGTGTTCAAAGTCAGTAAATAACTAAAAGTAATTAACGGTATACATTTGGGTGGTTCTTATGAGAATTAATAATATGCATATTTTAAATATTATTGTTTTCTCAAAATAAAGTTCTAAATATATTTTAAAAATTACATTGTGTAGTTGCCTGTTTTAATCCTTGACATAATTCTAAGCTCAGCTCCTTCACCCTGATTCATGATTTGTTTTACAGTATTCTTTTTAGTCATGTTATAGTCAGATTGATTCCTGATCAGTGCTATTGACCATTTTGTTTCCAGCATAGTACCTAGATGGACAGTTCTTTCCTTTCCTCAACTTTATCACCTGACAAGAACTTGAAGTTTTATGGAATGAGTTTACAATGACTATGCCATGAACCAGTGCATTAATAAGGCCTTCACAATGTTAAGGAGAGCTTTTGTGTCACTCTTAAACTATTCTTCCACATTAGTATTTCTAGTATTTTTTATGTGGGCTGCCTTGAGATATGAGGGGATCTGTTATCACTGAGGCTGCACTTTGTTGTAATTTTCATTTCACAGATGATTTAGAATATTGATTAATTAATATATAACATATAAATCATTTATATAAACATATCATTTGAACAAACAAAGTGTAAACAGTTTTTATTGAAATTAAGTTCCAATGATAGATGTTAACTTGTTCCCATAGCTTTCTATTGTGAATATTCTAGTAATGAACATGAGACAACTATTTTATCAATGTGCCTTCTTTTGTATTTAGAAACAGAAGAAGGACTGATAAACTTTTTAAATGCCTTTGAGGACTCTCCATAGTGTTGTCCCTTGTTGAGATGTTGATTTGCATTGCATTTTGTGACCAATATGCAAGGACTCGTCACTCTTAAACTATTCCTCTACATTGATATTTCTAGTAGTTTTTATGTGAACTGCCTTAAGATATGAGGGGATCTGTTATCATTGAGGTTGCACTCGGTTGTAATTTTCATTTCACAGATCATGTAGAACATTGAGTTCTTTTAAAGGTATATAGCTGTTTAAAGAATGTGATATATACATATATTACATTGTATATGATTATATTGTATTATATTTTGCAATATAATATATAATAACAATTTATATTATATAATATGAATATATAAATTTATTATATAATATAAATATATAAATATATTGTATTACAATATATAATGCAATATGAGTACATCATAATATATTATATTTATGTTATATATTATATATATTATTTCATTATTATTCATGTATAAAAGAAGACACTCTTACTATATAAGAAAATATAAACAGTACTGAAAGAAAGTATTTTGTGGGAAGACATCAACATACTGAAAGGCAAGTATTGTTTGATGTGACTTACATGTACAGCCCAAACCATTAAATTCATAGAACCAAAATGTAGATTAATGCTTTCAGGTGATTGGGGTCAGATAAATGGGAAGCTGCTGTTAAAAGGATTAAGCCACAACAATGAGACAAGCAAGAGCTGCAGGTTGCCAGTATAGAAGACATACATACATACACACATATGTGTGTGTGTGTGTGTGTGTGTGTGTGTGTGTATCATGATAGAAATATAACTATTTTTGTTGTTGTTATTTTTTCCAAGACTGGGTTTCTCTTTTGTAGCAATGGCTGTCCTGGAATACATTCTGTAGACCAGACTGATCTCAAATTCACAGAGATCCACCTGCTTCTGCATCCCCAATTCTGGGATTAAAGGCATGCACCATGACCTCTTGGCTTAACTGATTATTAGAAGTGTTCCACAGCCATGGCATTTTTATTACTTGAATATAAGAATATAATGTCTTTGTCTGTATATTAGTATCTCATCTCCATTTTTATTTGCAATCATTAATTGCACCAAGTAATGGTTTACATTGTAACATTTTGTTTATGTGAATAATATAGTTGGTCATCTTTAATTCTCTATTATCATATCCTGTTATTGCTCTTCTCCTTTCTCTACCTTCAAGTATTTCTTCAATTTTCATATACTAACTATCGTTTGCTTTTTTATCTTTAAAAATATTTAAATATATAATGCATATAAATATATAAATAAACTGAGTCCATTTAGTGTTGCTCATATATAATATATTTTTAGGGATGACCACTTGCAACCCCCAACTATCTATGGAGTTAATTTCTGGAAGGTACTGATTCTATCATTCTCAGCAGTTATTAATTGCATACAGTTATTCATTTGGAGTGAGGCTTGGGAGATTTTTGCTGTCTTTATTGGCATGGTAACTGATGTCATTGTTCAGATTTTGGTTAGGCTTCTATAATATTGACATTTCATAGTATAGCTTTCCTGCTTTATAAAGTCTCACAGGGGGCAGAAAGATTGTACTAGTTGTTAGTATCTTTTAAAATCTACTTCTCAAGACTTGAGCACAATACAGTACATTACATGTTAACTGTATTTATAAAATGGAATTCATTCTGTAAGTTGCCAAATCAGAGACATTTTTCCCTTGAATTCTTTGTCATTATGAAATAAAATATACTGCTGTCAATGTTGTGAAGAGCAAACTGTTTATTACTTTTTAATATGCAGGGAAGGAATGTACATTTTGTTGCAAAAATAACAATTTCAATTTTTTGAATATCTGGCCTAGAAAAGATATGTCTTTAAATTAATAAAGTTGTGATTTTGAATTTGTCTTTTCTATGCCTCTACATCTAGCATTTGCAAGAATAGCCATGGAATTTGATGAAATTCTACGTCGTGTAGGTGACAGTGGAAGATTTCAGATTTGGATGATCATACTTCTTAATGTTTTAGCTATTGTGTCATCTCCTCATGATGTCTTGGAGAATTTTACAGCAGCCATCCCTGCTCATCACTGCAGTGTAAACCTTGACAATTCAAGACCTGAAATTAGTACTGCTGTGAACTTGACTACTGAAGCTTTAATGAAGGTCTCCATCCCAATGGGCCCAAATCAGAAACTCGAGCAATGCCGACGCTTTAGGTACACCCAATGGCAATTTTTAGATTCTAATATATCAACTTCTAACAGCACTGAGATAGAGACTGAGCCATGCCTAGATGGATGGACATATGACCACAGTGTTTTTACTTCTACCATTGTCACTGAGGTAAGATGCTTAAATCTAGTGATGTCTAGTGAACTGACTATAGAACCCTGATATCTAGTAATGAGATAGAAGATAGTTTTCACAAAACATTGAGACTAAAGAAAGTGATAAGAAGTGTGTGTGTGTGTATGTGTTTGTGTGTATATACGTGTGTGTATGTGTAAATACATATTTTAAATATCCATATATTTGAAAAAAAGTAATACTATCAGTCTACAAAAGATTTAACTGAATGTGGTGATTGTACTTAGATATTGTGATCAGTAGTGTATTCACATGACTTACCTTATTTCAGTGAAAAATCTTAGTTCTATTATTTACTGTTCAGCAGCTTTATGTTTCAATTTATTAATATTTAAGGCAGTGTTATTTTATATACTATTTTTAGGGAAAATTCTGGTTAATGATATCATCTGAACATTATTAAATTTTCTTACTTCCCCCATGAGATGAAAACTATTTAGATTTAAAGTGGTTGCAAGGATGTGTGTCTCTCTGTTGACTGCTGCCTACTACTAAAAGAAGTTTCTCTGAGAAATAATGAAAGTCATTAAGTCTATAGGTATACATACAAATATTTATATATGCATTAATTTTTTATTGTTGTGATAAAACACCATAATTAAGGCAACTTATAAAAGAAAGTTCTTTTTGGTTTATGGTTTCAGAGGTTTAATGAAAGAAGTAATGAAGGAGTAAGGGACCATCTGAGCACTCACATTTTTTTCCACAACCATGAGACAGACAGCAATCATTGGGACTATCATGAGTCTTTTGAAATCTCCATTTCTACTCCCAGTGACACAACAAGGCCATACCTCCACTTTCTTCCCCAAGAGTTCTGCCAAATGGGAACAAAATATTCAAACATATGAGTCTTGGGAGTCATTCTTATTCCAACACAGGAAGGCAATTTGATATTATTATCATTGAACAAATTAACAGTAACAGGTTCTACCTTAGTGCCTATGACCTCCTCAGTCTTGAGATTCTGACCAGCATTTTCATACCAAGCTTGAAATTTCCCCTTGTAAAGCATGCCTCAAATCCAGTGGAAAAGTAATTAGTTCTGCCATGATTGTTAAATCATATCATTCTAGTATAAGTGAACACATCTCTTGTTAGAAATTGTTGTTTCGTGTGTTCCAAACATGCTTCTAAACTAAGACAAATATCTTGCATTGTATAAAGGATAGGGATGTCTTCTTCATTGAAGGTTGAAGTTGTAGAACACAGATTAAGAAAATGTAACTACCACTATTTGCTCTATTCACATGACTATTAAAAAATATTATTAAACTTAAGAAAAAGGAAATTATGAAATTCTCAGGTAAATTAATGTCATTCTGAATAAGGTAACCCAGAACTAGAAACATAAGTATTGCATGCTTTTTCTCATCCTTAAATGTTAGTTTTGAATATTCACATATATGTGTTTTATTTTGAATACTAATATAGGTCAGGAAATTGCTTAAGAGGTCACAAGGAGAGTGTTTCAAGGGAGGTAAGACAGAATAGACAGGTATAAATGTTTATAAGGAAGTAATAAAAGAAGGGGTTAATTAATTTGGGGTTTGGGAGAATAGGGTAGAGGACAGAATAGAACAAAGGAAGGGAGAAATAGCACTAGAAACCTTTAGAAATGTTCCATGAATATCAACTATGATAGAAATATCTTAATATATGAAATATGAATTGGGGTGTACAGTATAGGTGTTCCAATTAAGGCTGAACATTCTGCTGTTCCTTTTTAATGTGTGTTCACAAATATTGGATCTCTTTGTTGATCATCATCTATGATGAATAGAAATGTCTGGGAGGTGGTGTGAGGCAGTCAAGGAAGTGAATGAAGCACGGAGTGGGCAAAACATGGTTTTTTAGAAGTAAAAGTTGCTTAGTTTAATAATATTTACTCTCCTTAATTCTTTGTTACTCTATCACCAGAAGCCAATGTCCTCAGATGAATTAATATCTGTTGGGATTAGATAAAGGATTTATTGCTAGCACTCCCTTCTCTGGCCAGGCAAACAGAAAAGGACCAGGAAAGAAAAAAGTAGTCATTCACACAGAGTACACATTCACATACACTCACACACACATAGCAAAGTGGAAAATGGCTACACTGCCTTTTATTTATTGCTTTTAGATTTTTATAGCTTTTAGACAAAATGTTACAAAGAAAAGACTTAAAATCCTTTACATACACACTGTGGTTGGGCCCAGCTATCTCTCTCAATCAACTCCACAAGTGTCACACATGTTACTTTACTTATATACACATATACCTACATATGTACATGTAACCAAACAGATGTGTGTGTGTATGTGTGTGTGTGTGTATGTGCGTGTGTGTGTGTGTGTGTATGTATGTGGAACAACCCTGTAAGACACTCCATCATCTTTATTTCTTTTTTTCTGGCCTTTTTATAGAAAAAAGTTCTTAGAAAAATTACCTCATAGATAAAATGTTTATATAAAAGGAAAATTACAAAAGGATGATATTAAGTTCAAAGCAGTGCTTGATTCTGTAAGGTCATTATAAGTTCAAAGCAAGAGCTTTTATGTGGCCTTGCCTTATAACAGTATACACCTTGGATCTGAATACTTTTCCTGGAACACAAATTATCTCAAGCCTACTTCTCTTTTTTTAGTACAATTATGAAAGTTCATTATATTTCTTATTATGAAGTCTTTACTTACTATTATGAGGAGTGGGAGCATTCTATTCTTGATTCTAACTTTATTACACCTTTCTAGCAAAACAACTAAAACGACCTCTTAAAACTCTCTTCCTAAGATTATTTAAATCAAATCAGGAACTCTATAAAATCATTTATTCATCTGAATAGCATTAATTCATGAAAATTCATCTTTATGTTGATCTGTAGAAAATCTGCTGAATAGGATGGACTAATGCCCAGGGATTATTATGTTAATTTAAGGAAAGGCATATCAACCACAAGAAGCAATCCTGAGATGAAGTCTCTTTGGGACCTTGTCTTTCAGAACTTACTCATCTTAGTCCATGCAAAAATGTGGGCAACCTCCAAAAAGGCCACCTGTTAGCCTTAGCCATTCCTAGATGGCTCTTGACAGAAAATGCTCTGACAAGAAGTGGCAGATGCATGAATCTATGCATATAATGTAAGTCAGTAGGAGCCAGCTTGGTATTACGTACATTTAGTAAAATAATAGTGGTAGATCCTTCCCTAGGACCACTGACATGTGTGATCTCAAGTTACCTAGGATGTAATCATTTTCAACTTTAAATTTGAATCATACATCACTTCTCATTATTCAACATGTTTATTCTCTAGATTTACTTGAGGTCTCTTTTCAAACACTATATATAATTATTTAAGGTATAATAATTTTATTCACTTTTTTACAGTGGGATTTAGTATGTGATTTTCAGTCATTTAAATACTATGCACAAGCCACCTCTTTGACAGGGCATTTGGTAGCTGGCCCTCTATCTGGCATTATCTCTGACAGGTAAGTTTCATTTTTTTAACAAAGAAACATCTATAAAACTGTTTTTAAATACTATATGTTTTTATTAAAATTTATAAATATTGAAGGAAACTGAGTAGATGATAGATATGTTTTAAGGAAATAACCAACTTTGGAAGACAGAAATCAATGTGATAGACTTCCAGTGAAAATAAACTTTGAACTAGCTCATAAAAAATTAACAGTTCATAGATGGAAAAATGGAAGGGGACAAAAATGTCACAAAATGTTATATAACAAATACGATTAATGAAATAGCATAGATTTGGCCATGGGAAACAAAGTTAAGTAGCTGAATTTTTAAGAACTGAATCTTCGTTTTCTTCTTAAGTTTGATATACTGTATAACAAGAAAATTGTGGCAATTCAGAATGTTATGTGTATTTTCATATTTTAAAAGTATATAGTATGATTAAAGTGTTCATTTATAAAAATTCATTTGCTTGAAATGAACAAGAAAGTTCATGACAGTAGGCAAAAATAAAACAAAAAACAAGCAAAAAAAACAAAATCAAAAAGTGAAAATGGTGAATGCTCAGGGAAATTTCTAGAAAGAAAAACATAGAGTTAAGAATAGGTAAGTTGTTCTCATCCAGATAAATAGTGAGAAAAAGTTAAGAATAGGTAAGTTGTTCTCATCCAGATAAATAATGAGAAAAAAGTTAAGAATAGATGAGTTGTTCTCATCCAGATAAATAATGAGAAAAATTTAAAACAAAAGGCTTAAGAATAATACTATCTTGAGAATAATATTAACTTATGTTAGTTATTAATATTTATGAAGAAAGATATAATCCAATTAGTGTGTGTGGATATGCATTGCAAGAAAGAAGAAAAGCTCGTATTGAAACTTAAATGGTGGGGCTAGAGGGATAGCTCAGTAGTGAGTGCTTGTTGTTCTTTCATAGGACCTCAATTCAATTCAGATATCCCCTTCTGGTCTCCATGGGTGCTTGCATGCATAAACCCCCATCTCACACACACACACACACACACACACACACACACACACACACACACACAATGTTTAAAAAGAGCTTAGAATGTAGTTGATGTGATGGTGCAGCTTAGAAATAGAAAACTTTGCTATATTAGACGCATGAATATAATGACTATATAGTGACTTTATGTAAAGATGTGTGATTTTAATTGTTTTGTTATAATGGTTTATGGATCCTAGAAATCAAGGATCTAAGAGTAATAAGGGTTCTCTGGGAATATGCTAATAATGTATATATAACCAGTTGTTAGATCTTTTACTATTTTAACTGTTACCGTAGGTTTGGAAGGAAGCCATTGTTGATTTTTTGTTGCCTAGCCTATGGGGTTTTGGGGACCTGCTGTGCCTTTGCCCCCAATTTCTCCTTTTACTGTGCTTTGAGGTTCTTGTTATCTGCCTCCATGAGTACTATTGTGATCAACTCTCTTATCCTTGGTAAGTTTGCCTTGATCTGTACACATGTATTATCTTACATTCTTGAAGTCACCTTTCTTAAAATGTGTTGGATATTGTGCTGGTTAGTTTTAGTCAACTTGACACATGCTAGACTCAGGTGGGAAGAGGAAGCCTCAGTTAATGAGATGTCTCCACACAATAGATTATAGGCAAGTATATGGTACATTTTCTTCATTAATACTCAATATTGGAGGACCTAACCTATTGTGAATGGACAATGAGAAAACCATGGAAAGCAAGCCAGGAGACATCCTCTCTGGCCTCTGCTTCAGTTCCTGCCTCCAAATTCCTGCCCTTCTCTTTATGATGATCTATAAGCTATAAGATAAAAACAAAACAAAACAAAACAAAACAAAACAAAACAAAAACAACAAAAAAACTTCCCTCCATAAGTTGCTATTGGTTATGGTGATAACTTACCAGTAAAATGCAAACTAATACAGAACTCTTTTGGTTTTCTTTTAGTTTTAGAAGAAACATCAGCACAGTGGTATCCCATAGTCATAGTGCTCAGTGGACTGTCCGGCAGTATTGGCCAGAGTGGGCTTGGGGGACTAGCATATGTGATTTTGGATTGGCACTTACTTCAACTTGCATATTCCTTGCCCTACTTCATCTTTTTTATTTTGTTCTGGTATGTACACTTTGATATGTCCTAACCCACTACATTCCAATGACTATAACACATGATGATGGCATTATGTCCACTGAGTAATATTTTGCCATTTACTCATGTACTGTAGGCTATTTTAAATATAATATGCAGGAAATAAACTTAAAAGTCTTAGGAGAAAAACCAATACCAGGGTAATTCCTTCAGTTAATTTATAAAATGAAGTGAAGAGTGGCTCAAAATTTCACTCAGGTATTAATTTATTTTTCTCTTATTTGCTGAGATCAAGTTACAGGAAACTCTATTTCCATGACAACTAAGGACAGAGAGGTTTGAAAGTAGATCTTTTTTGATCCCTCTTAAAGTAAACACAAATCAGCCTTCGTTCTGAAAGCAACTCTTCTGGAACTCTTTAAAATTTTAGTTAGTCTTCTTAGAAATAAAACACAAGATGTCGTTTTAAATAAACAATATAAAATTAGTACTATTTAATTGTTCTTTAAAATTGAAGTGAATTTTTTGAGTTAAAGTACTAAAAAATGTATTTAGATTTTAATAATGAAGTTTTTTTCGTTTCTTAAGAATAAAAATATTTTTATCTCTGAAAGAGTATTAAAAGGCTTAGCAACAGGATACAACAATGGTGTTAATGAATAAGTCAAAGATTAGTTAGATCTTGGAATGTCCTCTATTGCTAGGAGGAATCACATTTTATAAGATTATCCTTTTCTTGGATAGAACAGGAATATCTTTGGACTGTAATATGACCTCCCCTTCTATTCATTGCATTTTAAACAGCTGGGTGCCAGAATCAGTCCAGTGGCTCATAATCACTGGCAAAACAGATCAAGCATGGAAGGAACTCCAGAGAATTGCCTCCATCAATGGAAAGAAAGAAGACATGGCACAAAGTTTAACTACTGAGGTACTAGAGACACGTGGCCATTATCTTTAAATTCCTTATTGCCATTAAATAATAAAAACCACAGTGAAATTATTTATAAACATACCCTAGAACTAGAAGAATTCAGAGATAGTTCAAATACTATGAGTATAATTACTTCCTCTTTAAAACGTCTATATTAATTAAAATATATAATTTCCCCCTTCACTTTCCTTCTTCAATTCTTCCCATGACACCCCTGTCACACTCTCAGTGAATTCATGACCTCTTTTTATCTTTAATTGTTGTTGCTATTTATGAACACCTAAATGTATAAATACAATCTGCTCAGTCTATTTAGTGTTATTTACACGTATACGATTTCAAGGGAGACCACATGGTATTAGATAACCAATTAGGGAATCAATTCCCTGGAGATGACTATTTCTCAATCTTTTGGCATCCTGTAGTTCCCTATATCTCTTTGTATGGGGGGGGGGCTTGGTAAAAGTCATGTTAGCAAGTCTACTGGTGTTTTTCTTGTCAAGGCAGCCATGTTGTCCAGGTATCAGGGGTGATGTTCCCCTGTTCTTTATATGAGACACAATAGCACAACAGACTTCCTGATTCTCTCGTTCTTATTATCTTTCTTTTCCTTCTTCCTTGATATCTCCTGACTCTAATGTATAGGAGTTGTGAAGTTGTGAACTGGGGCTGGGAACTTTATGATCAATTAGTTGTTCTTTACATTTAGATCAGTTATGGTTTTCTGTAACAGTTTCTTTCTTTTGCAGAGAGAATTCTGTTTGATCAGAGATGAGGCCTATACTTATCTATAGGCATAAGGACAAATATGCAGAGGGCAGTTAGAAATTATTCTGATTTAGTAAAATGGTGGTAGATCTTCCTCAAAGAACCTTGACTTTGCCAGATCTAGGTACTCAGCTTAGTTTCCAACCTGTTGAGTGGGCATTGCATCCGATTAGAAAATTGCTGTTTACCACCAACATATGCATGCTATTATCATACCATTAGTGATATCTTGTGATGCTGCCCATTGTTGGGATTCATAGGCATCACATCTGGGATAGGACTATTTGTTATTTCCTTTCTTTGGCAGCCTTACTATACTATCACAGCTAGTCCTTATGGAAGAGGTATTCAGGTTAGATCAAGTTCAATCCAATTTACCTGCAAAGTTCATAGTTTCATTTTACTTTACTCTTTGGGATCATTTGCTTGGAAAATTTTTTTCTGGCATTTTACTCTGAGGTAGTGTCTGTCTTTGTCACTGAGGTGTGTTTCTGGTATGCAGCAAAATGCTGGGTCCTGTTTATGTATCCAGTTTGTTAGCCCATGTCTTTTTATTGGGGAATTGAGTCAGTTTATGTTAAGAGATATTAAGGACCAGTAATTGTTGCTTCCTGTTATTTTTGTTGTTGGAGGTGGAATTATGTTTGTGTCACTATCTTCTTTTGGATTTGTTGAAAGAAGATTACTTTCTTTACTTTACTCCTAAATAAGGTTATATGTTCTACATTTTTGTTATCCATTCATCAGTTGAAGAATTATTAGATTTATTTCCTAGCTATTATGAATTTAGCAGTATTTTAAGATTATGTTGGAAGTATGAAAAGAATTGAGTAGATAGAGGGATGTATGCATGCATTTCAGAAGTCTGCATTGTATGTGTCACACTGTGTATGGTAGAAAAGAAAGTCTCATAGACTTAGTAACTTGATTTCAGACCTAATATTGTACTTATAGTCTATATACATTATCAATATTTTCTAAATGGAAAAAATGATCAAAAATAACATTTGAGAATTTTCTTTTTAAAATGCACCATGGAGAAATGCTCTTCGGAAGATCCCCTCTCCCCACTTAAATTGGTTATCTAATGCCAAACACTCAGCCCTGAGATTGTTTCCAGGTGACAGTAAAGGAAGGACAAGGGGACTACTTTTTGTCATGATATTGATGACTCGCAGTTGAGGAAGAGGGACATAGAAGGCCTATATGACAAACCCCCACTTCTATCTAACCCACCACCAAAAGTGACAGCCTGGATTGAAATCCATTGAAGAGAACTCTTGAAAATTGTGATAAGGATGCAGAAGTATAAGTTCTCCAGGGTTGATGTCTTCTGATAGGAGTGCTATCAGGGAGTGACTTAGTTTTCTTTAAGGGACTTGACATTGAGAGTTCGACAATGCTCAGGAACAACACAAGTTGGACTTCTCCTCCTCGTCCTCGTTCTCCTCGTCCTCCTCCTCGTCCTCCTCGTCCTC